>JASAMX010033438.1:0-13479 GCA_030248175.1 Microlaimidae sp. YZB2_3
GGTCTGATGTTTAAAGCAAAACATATTTAAACCATCAATATATTGCTGTTTTTAAAGGTTAATGCATCAATAATTTATTGAATATTTAGGGGGTAAAATGGGATATTTAGTTATAAAAAAGGTGTAAAGATACTTGTTTACGTTAAAAATTTACGTTTTTGGTGAAAAATTTAGGATGCAAGTTGTACCTAAAAGAGGCGAGGCGCGAGGGGGTTTCAAATTTAAAATTCCAGAGAGGGCGAGACAGAGTAAAAAACATTTGGAGAAGGAGTTCCAATGGGCAATCTCTAAAATTTTGAGGTTAAGGAAGAGGGTAGACCCGACCATGTCCCCAGATAACTGTCACGTACGATGGTCTTAATTCTGCGGCACGGTTCGAAAATGCACCCCCCCGATTTATTGGAGGATTTGTCCCCCCCGCGGAAAAATGAAAAAGCAACTCAAAAATTATGACGCCAGTTTTTACCTATTATAACGCCATCACCGCGAAATTTTTGCACTTTTTAGCCTATTTCAATGCATTTTAAGCCATTTTAGACCTATTTTTACCTTACTTTAACTTTTTTTGTCCCTTTTTCCTTCTTTTTTATCTTTTTTTCTTTCTCCCCTGCTTGCCCCTCCCCCCCCCAATAAAACCCGGGGGGGGGACAGTGCACAGTGACAGTGCACGAAATGAGGTTTGTTAGATCAGCGGTGTTTCAGAAACGAAATAAAAAATGAGTATGTCGTTAATTAGTTTCAAAAACGTAGGCAACATCTTAGTGCTACACGTACCAATATTAGAAACTTTCATAAGCTTGCTTAAGTTAAGTTATTTTCTTAATAAAATAGGGCTGCTGCAAAACAAAATCTAGTTAAAACTTAGCTTATTTTTGATAAGAGACCATAGGTGGGCAGGGGGGGGTTATTATACCCCCCAAAATTTCGGATTTCGCCCCCACACCCTCCTTAAATTTGGGGTACCCGGGACAGCCTCGAAAATCGCCTCATGAAGAAAAATTTTTAAGCGTTATAAAAGGACTAAAAAAATTTTCCGCGCTTCGCGCGGCGTATTTATTACCTTGTTTATGCCATATATATCATCTTTTTCTCCTATTATTCAACAAACATTAATTAAACATTATTAACCTTTTATTAACATTTTAAACACCTGTTTTAAATGTAAAGCAATAAAAAAACTTAAATTTTGTAATAAATATCTGGAGTCTAAATTTTTGTGTATTTTAGCGCCTTAAAATAAAACTTTTTCCCCAGGGGGCATTCTGCCCCCCCGGGACCCTGACAAGGGGCTCTGCCCTTACCCCGCTGGGGGCTCCGCCCCCCAGACCCCCCATTATGGGGGGGCTCCCGCCCTCCAGACCCCTCTTCAGGGTTAGTATTTACCCTATCCCAGATCGCCCCCCAAATGAAATCCTGGGCTCGCCAACGCCACTGTTCCCAGACCCGGCAAATTTTTATCCTTGGCAACCCAAAAGAAGGATCGAACTCCAAATTTTTCCCTTGGTACGATTCCTATACGCGTCCCAAAATTCGATTTGACCGATCCTAAAGTTAAATACACATATAAAACATTTTTGTACACTAAATCGGACACGCAGACTTCGTTTTGATGGTTATTTTTAAGATTTGGCCTTATTGAAAAGAGTTATGAACTAATTTATACCCAAAAATGACCTTTTTCAGCATATGCAATTTATGATGTTACTAAAAAAATTGTAAACACACAAATTAAATTAAAAACTATGTTTTAACAATGTTAGAAGTCTGAAGAGCTTAAAAAATTTCAAAAAAGTATAAATTCAAAAGTTACATGGACCACCAAAAACATGGACCACAAAATTTTTTTGTCTTTAAACGCTAATTTAAACTTAGTTTTTCACCGATTTATTGTTCCTAAGCCTAAGCAAAATCTAAAAATCAAACAAATTTGTAATATAATTGATTTTTATTAAAATAAGTTGTTTTTCAAAAATGTGAATTTTTTCACAACTAAAATTTTATGGGTATTTGAACGGTTATTATAAAAAATTGGTAGTTACCATGATAAAAATAAAAGTATATTTGTAACTGCCAGACACTTTGGTAATACGAAAAAAATAATATTAATTTGATTAAAGGCTTAACAAAAAAATTTCTTAATCACATAAATTGTACATGCCAAAATACGGCAATTTTCGGGTATAAACCGGCTTATAACTTCTAATCAAAAGCTCAAATCTCAAAAATAACCACAAAAATCAAGTCTACGGGTCTAGTTTAGGGTATTAAGATGTTTTATAAGTGTATTTTACATTAGGGTCGGTCAAATCGAGTTTTTGGGACGCGTATGGGAATCATACATTTTCCCTTTACCGACCCAAAAGGGGGGTCTATCCCCGCTGGCTACGCCCATGTATGTATATAATCTTTAATTAAATATAAGATTATGGATTAAAAAGTTTGTAATACTTGATTTTATAATCAAGACAATAATTACTATTCTATTATTACGTAATTACAAAAAAAAACTATGATTTCTAATCTAATTCTAAGAATATATAAACACATTATTAGGTATTAAAAGAATTAAAAAAATACAATTTATAAGTTGCAATAAGGTCTTATTTTTTTACTTTTACGAAGTTTTAAAGCATTTATAAGTTTGTTTTACAGTTTTTACGCGTTTTAAGCTCATTTTAAGGCAGCGCGGAAATATTGGGTAAACTGGCCCTCAAAATTTGGGTCTTGCCAGACCCCCCCCCCCCCCCCTAAAATTTGACCCCCCCTATACCCCAAAAATCCGAGAGGCTGCCCACCCATGTAAGAGACGAAATAATACGAAATAAAAAACCGACCTTCTAAGATCCACAAATAGCGGAGTTGATTTCAAGTCGACAAGCCAGGATTTTTGGGCGCCAGTGGGGGGGGTCAAATTTTAGGGGGGGGGGGGTCTGGCAAGACCCAAATTTTGAGGGGGAGTGTACCCAATATTTCCGCGCTGCCTTAAAATGGTCTTAAAACGCGTAAAAAACGTAAAACAACCTTATAAATGCTTTAAAACTGTGTAAAATTAAAATAAGACCTTATTGCAACTTATAAATATTATTTTTTTAAAAATTTTTAATAATAATGTGTTTATATTTTCTTAGAATTAGATTATAAATCATAGTTTTTTTAACAATTAAGTGTATAATAGAAATAGTAATTATTGTCTTGATTATAAAATCAAGTATTACAAATAGTTTAATCCATAATCTTATATTTAATTAAAGATTATATACATACATGGGCGACGGCAAAAGAGATGAGCGCCCCCATTTGGGGTCTGTCCCCCGGAAATGGACTATCCCCATACGCGTCCCAAAACTCGATTTGACCGATACTAAAGTTAGACTACGAAACTGATATAATAAAGCACTTTAACCTAGTGAAACATCTCATTGTGTAGCAATTTCAATTAAGTATAAGTTTAAATTAAAAAACTAAGAAAACTACGTTTTTTTTCTAATTTTATTTTTTTCTTTTTGTACTATCTCTCGTACAGTAGAAGACGCTTATTCACCAAAGCAACAAAACTAATTTTTGTGTATAAAATAATTAAAAAACTTAAATCGGCATGTTTCATCATATGCAAGCAAAAATATACAATTTAGTACATTATTTTTTGATGAGATTGTCTGAAAATATTTTGAGACTACAAACTAATTTAATGAAATTTAAATTCATTTGAATTTTCAATTTTTAAATTCATTATTAATTTAAATTCATTTAAATTCATTTAATTTAAATTTATACACCACCGATAATTGGAATTATATTTTTGAAGTATAAATAATAATAAGAAGAAAAAATGATAAACATGAATTACAAAATTTACCAGGTATTCTAGTTATATGTATTTGTCGCAGTTTTATGGGACTAAATAACAGTGGGCGCTCCCGCGCCACCGATGATTGCAATTATTTTTTAGAATAAAAAAATTAGAAGAAGAAGATGATGAGCATAAATTACAAATTTTATCCAGATTCTCTGATTATAGTTGATGTGGTACCGCAGGGTTAAATTGCCACGTGAACGATGAAAGAATATTGATTTTAAAAAAATGAGCGTTAGAATTATAATAATAAATAGAAGAAGATGAACATAAATTACTAAAAATTTTCCCAAAGTTTTTTAATTATAGTGTGCACGGTGCTGTGGGGCTAAACCGGCGCGTGGGGCTCACACAGCCCCCGACACTTATTATTATTTTTTTAATAAAACTTTGAATTAATTTTGTCATCAGTAATGCAAGAATTTAAAAAAGTACTATGTTGTTTTCGCCGTTTTCCGCGCGGTTGAAGCAGATGGTGCTGGGAACTGGTACGGTTTCTGCCACCAATTAAAACCGGTATGCTTTTTTTGTGCGGTTTTTATGAAGGGCTGTTCGTTGTCTGCTCTGTACAATCCTTATTGTTGCCAAAAATCTGTTATTGTGCGGTTGGGAGGTTTTATTTGTCTATTTTTTCAATTTATTATTTTGATCAATAAATCGATAACAAGGAGCTAAATGAAAAAAGTGGCTCCTAAGAAAGTTGCGTAATTTTTTTTCTTTCTAATGAGCTCATGTTTATTTTTGATCAATCAGTAACGAAGGAGGAATATCGGTTTTAAGAATTGAGCGTTAAAATAATAATAATAGGAAGAAGAAGAAGAAGAAGATGATGATGAATATGAATCTCAAAATTCACCCACGTTTTCTAATTCTGGTTGGCGCGGCGCCACGGGGCGAAATAGCCCCGTGGCGCTCCCACGCCACCCATAATTATCAGGCAAAATTACAAGGAAATCAAAAATCACGTTTTCTCGTCGCACAGTATTTGGATTATGTTCGCAAGAAAAAAGACAACATCTAACTACATTTTCTACATTAACATATAAATCTTAGTCTCGAACCTCCAAAAGAAAATTCCAAAAAAAGATTAAAATTTAGGTAGGCGCTTTTAAACGTGTGTCTGATATTAAATTTAAAAATTAAATTTAAAAAAACGTCAGATTTTGTTATCCAGCATAATTAAATCTGGGTTGGCGGTCCCTCCACGAGACAAAAATTCTTTCAGATTAGATACATTTTATTTTGGTATTTTAAAAACTTAAAATACTAAAAATAATAAAACATCTATTTCATGTTATCTAATAAATTATCTAATAAATTAAAGCATTACAAAAAGTTTTTTTTTCGGAGTAACCCAACAAATTTACACATGAAAAACCTTAGTTACGCAAAAAGTAGCTTAAATAATAGTCAAAAGTTACAAAAATAAAAAAATTGTTTTTATTTAGTTTTATCTTTGTTAGCTGTTTAAAACCTGGGACTATTTGTTTTTAACCCAAAAAAGGCTGACTTTCATTATAACTTGATTATAATTATATTTGAGTAAACTTTTTGAGATCTAATTTTTTTATCCCCCGGAAATGGTATGCAATTTCTTTTTTCATCCAAAAAGTTTTTTTATTTGGTTGCGTTTTTCGTTAATAGTACTGTGATTTTTCTATCACTGATATCATAATATGCTTTCAGGGCGTCGATGTATAGTATTTATCAATTCTGTTCCGTTTAATTTATAGATAAGTAAATTTTTAAAGAACAATTAAGCAGGTATATTCAAGTTTTCCAACTTTTTGGAACCGAAGAATATTGCCAAATGTTTTTAGTGATTTTTATTTATAATGGACCTTCCCAGCATAAAAAATTTTGGGTCAGCGGTTTCGTCGCGAAATCAAAATTCGTTTTAAAATAAATGAATTTTACCAAATCTTGTTAGAAAACAAAGATTTAACAGCAATATAAAAACAATTTTTTTATTTTTGTAACTTTTGACTATTATTTAAGCTATTTTTTGCGTAACTAAGGTTTTTCATGTGTAAATTTGTTGGGTTACTCCGAAAAAAAACTTTTTGTAATGCTTTAATTTATTACATATTTTTTTTTAATTTTATTATTTGTAAATAGATGAAATAGATGTTTTATTATTTTTAGTATTTTAAGTTTTGAAAATACCAAAATAAAATGTATCTAATCTGAAAGAATTTTTGTTTCGTGGAGGGACCGCCAACTCAGATTTAGTTATGCTGGATAACAAAATCTGACGTTTTTTTAAATTTAATTTTTAAATTTAATATCAAACACACGTTTAAAAGCGCCTACCTAAATTTTAATCTTTTTTGGAATTTTCTTTTCGAGGTTAGAGACTAAGATTTATATGTTAATGTAGAAAATGTAGTTAGATGTTGTCTTTTGTTTTCTTGCGAACATAATCCAAATACTGTGCGACGAGAAAACGTGATTTTTGATTTCCTTGTAATTTTGCCTAATAATTATGGGTGGCGTGGGAGCGCCACCGGGCGATTTAGCCCCGTGGCGCCGCGCCAACCAGAATTAGAAAACGTGGGTAAATTTTGAGATTCATATTCATCATCATCTTCTTCTTCTTCTTCTTCCTCTTATTATTATTTTAACGCTCAATTCTTAAAACCGATATTCCTCCTTCGTTACTGATTGATCAAAAATAAACATGAGCTCATTAGAAAGAAAAAAAATTACGCAACTTTCTTAGGAGCCACTTTTTTCATTTAGCTCCTTGTTATCGATTTATTGATCAAAATAATAAATTGAAAAAATAGACAAATAAAACCTCCCAACCGCACAATAACAGATTTTTGGCAACAATAAGGATTGTACAGAGCAGACAACGAACAGCCCTTCATAAAAACCGCACAAAAAAAAGCATACCGGTTTTAATTGGTGGCAGAAACTGTACCAGTTCCCAGCACCATCTGCTTCAACCGCGCGGAAAACGGCGAAAACAACATAGTACTTTTTTAAATTCTTGCATTACTGATGACAAAATTAATTCAAAGTTTTATTAAAAAAATAATAATAAGTGTCGGTGGCGCGGGAGCCCCACGCGCCGGTTTAGACCCACAGCACCGTGCACACTATAATTAAAATACTTTGGGAAAATTTTTAGTAATTTATGTTCATCTTCTTCTATTTATTATTATAATTCTAACGCTCATTATTTTAAAATCAATATTCTTTCATCGTTCACGTGGCAATTTAACCCTGCGGTACCACATCAACTATAATCAGAGAATCTGGATAAAATTTGTAATTTATGCTCATCATCTTCTTCTTCTAATTTTTTTATTCTAAAAAAATAATTGCAATCATCGGTGGCGCGGGAGCGCCCACTGTTATTTAGTCCCATAAAACTGCGACAAATACATATAACTAGAGCACCTGGTAAATTTTGTAATTCATGTTTATCATTTTTTCTTCTTATTATTATTTATACTTCAAAAATATAATTCCAATTATCGGTGGTGTATAAATTTAAATTAATGAATTTAAATGAATTTAAATTAAATATGAATTTAAAATTTAAAATTTAAAGGAATTTAAATTTCATTAAATTAGTTTGTAGTCTCAAAATATTTTCAGAAGATTGCATCAAAAATAATGTACTAAATTGTATATTTTTGCTTGCATATGATGAAACATGCCGATTTAAGTTTTTTAATTATTTTATACACAAAAATTAGTTTTGTTGCTTTGGTGAATAAGCGTCTTCTACTGTACGAGAGATAGTACAAAGAGAAACAAATAAAATTAGAAAAAAAAAACGTAGTTTTCTTAGTTTTTTTAGTTTAAACTTATACTTAATTGAAATTGCTACACAATGAGATGTTTCACTAGGTTAAAGTGCTTTAATCTATCTGTTTATGCTATATAAATTTTGGTTATTTAAATAACATCGCATCAGTTTAGAAATCATTACTGAAATAGTATTTTCGGGAAAAATGATTTTGAAAATAGCAAAAATTAAGTTAAAACTTGTGCTTTAAAACGAATTTTAAATCTATATAGGTTTTTTAATGTTCTGGCTTTAAAACTATTCAAAATTTAAAAATTAATTTTAAAAAGTCTATTCCAAACTTTTAAATAGAAGTATTTTTTGAAAATGAAATATTAAAAAGTGGTAACCAAGCGTGAGATCAGCGCCATACCTACGAAGCGGCAAAAAACTAAAAACCTCAAAAAAAATTTTTTGCTGTTTTTCAATTTTCCCTCTACGTACGATTGGCGCTGGTTGTCATGTACCCTCTTCCTATGTACACTAAAAAACCCTTATTCAGAACTAGACTATAGAAAATATCCCATCACTGTAGACTGTAATTGTAAAAACTGTGCTGGATGCCACATATTTTCTATATAAAATTTAACCAAAATTTAACTACGAAACGTTCAATATAGTATCATATATTCTGGAACTACGTAAAGATGGTATAGTTTAATCTGGTTAGCTGGCGGAACAAACTGTAACCCCTCAAAATAACTAGCTATAGGAACAAAGATTCGTTCTGGCTAGTTTGAATAAGTAATTGTGATCATTAAAACTGGCGGTAAGGTTGAGATAACTACGACAACTCTAAATTTACGGCTTGGACAATTAACCATGACCGCTTAAACTGCATAAATTGAGTGACAACACAACTGATATGCTTGAAATGTATACCTTTTGGATTTTTATCAAACGACCGCAACCGTATTTCCAATAAGATAAAAATAATACAAATAAAAACCTTTGGTATATTTTTGGCAATTTTTTTAAAAATAGTTTAAAATATTATTGTTGTTTATACTGTAAATAATTTTGAAAAATTCAAAAAAAATTTAAAATTATTAATAGAAAATTTTTTATAAGCACATAAGCTTAAAATAACTATGTTCATAAAAATACCTTAAAACAACACGTGTTATATTGCACTCCGGACAGTTTGGAAGTTTTGGGTTATAAAAGATTCTCGGTTAGCTTTTATTCTAATCGGCTTCCGCCACGAAAATCTAATTTGAGCGGATAATACAAAATCGCGATTTCTAATATTTTTTTCTAGTTTTATCAATCTGTCAATTTTTGACAATTTTATCAAGACTTTTAACTATATTATTTAGGTTTTATTCAAATACATCCAAAAATTTTGTTGTGAAAATTTACGAGCATAGACAAGTTGCTGTAGAAATGAGACAAACAAGCCGCATTTATACAGAAATAAAAAAATGTCTAATAAATAGGAATAAATAAATGAATGGAATTTTGGAATTTCTCTAATTTTATAGATATAGTTTAACCGTTAAAAATATAGTATGTCATACAAAAAAACTAGTAGTATATAAAATTAAAAAAAACCTATACAGTCCGCACTAGCCTAAACAATAGAAACCGGAATTACAAAACAACTAGTGATATATAGGTATTTGTTAGCATTGTGATATAACAATAAAACCTGGTTTACTGTTAACAATTATACGCAGATAATCCTGTTTTTATATTATTATAATAATAATGTCTATCTACACTTGCTTTATCAGAACTAAATAAACTGTTTTGAAAATCACATGTCTCAAACAATATTATTTTTAACAAAAAACTAAAAAATCACAACCAAACTATAATAACATATACAAAAATGATGCGTACTGGCAATAAAACTTTAAACTAAAGCGCTTAAAGATAAATTCAATCAAGGTGAAATTGTGAGGGTGGTAAAAGAGCTACTTGTTTACCGAAAAAATATCACGTGCATGGAAACATATAACGCAATTGAATAATTATTGGTTACATAACCAGTGAGGGCCTATTTTTTACTATGCACTTTCATTTTTTATTTCTCCTTGACCGAAAGTGGTTATGTCCTTAATTTTGATTAAGCCCGGTTCACACTGCGGTGGCAATGCCACCGGTGAGAATGCCACCAGTAGCAATGCCGCCGCAAGGTGGTATTGTCACCGCAAGGTGGCATTGCCACCGCTGTTGTTGGCATTGCCACCGCTGCCACCACTGTTGTCGCATGCCACCTCAAGGTGGCAATGCCACCACAAGGTGGCGTTGCCACCGTTGTTGTATTCGATCCACAACTCCGTCACCGGTGGCAGCTCTTTTAAGAAAAAAAACGCGTGGAAACGCGTGCATTGTTAAACAAATCATTGAAGAATATTACGGTTTTAACAAAAAAAAACAAACACGTGGGCATTGCATATAAAATTAAAAAAAATTTGGGTTTATTGCAAAACCTAGTATTTAAAAAAAACAAATGATTTTTTACGAAAAATAAATTTTAAGTAGTTTTTTACGAATTTAAACACACGTATATACAAAGTATGGAAAAGTGCTTGAATTTAAAACGAATTTGCAATTTTTATGCATTTATAGGCACCTTGCACTGGAACTCGGTTTATACATGAATTATGCAACCTACAAAAGTGTCACCATAATGGATAATTACCGTATCTCCTACTTATCTTTCGTAGTATGCAGATCAACAGACCGAAATTTCGCGCCTTTTCGGTCCGTTGATCTGCATACTACGAAAGATAAGTAGGAGATACGGTAATTATCCATTATGGTGACACTTATGTATATTGCATACTTCATGTATAAACTGAGTTCCAGTGCAAGGTGCCTATAAAAGATTTGCAAATTTTTGTTGCGCAGTTTCTAATATAATTAAATGCACGGCCTTGGGTTAAAATTAAATGTATGACGGGTTATTAAACAATCTAAAAACAAAATGATTTATGTTTAATTAAAAAGAAAACTTTTGAATTTTTTCTGCAAATACAAATAATCAAATTGAGCAGGAGACATCCGAAAATAGTCATGAACATATACATGATCTTACAGTCTCATTTCTTGAACTAAAGCGTGGAATTCTTTCTGCTGTTTGCGCCGCTGAAAAATAGGACGTACCCACCATCTTTTGTGAGTTTTTTAATGTCTTTTTCGAAGCACAAGCAATACAAGAATATCATTATCTTCAATATACTCAGAATCATAAAGTAAAAAAGGAAGTACTAACTACCAAATTGTCTTGGCCCTACACGCAAACGAAATGCTGGCATTGTGTCTCCAGCGATAACAATGCCACCCCAGTGTGAACCTAGCGTTGGCAATGCCACCAGTGGCATTACCACCGGTGGCGGTGGCATTGCCACCTCAGTGTGAACCGGGCTTTAGGGTCGATGGCGTGAAGTTAACTCTGAGCTGGAACTTGGAGTGAAAAATAGGGTACTTGAGTCGTAAGTGGGTAATTAAATCCAAAACAAAAAATCGATAAAACCTATACACTGCAGGACTGCACCTCAAACTAAGCAAAACCTAAATCTAAGCTTAACCATTTTTTTATTAAGGGCTCCAAGTTCCCATTGTTTGTAGCTAAAAGTTCCTACAGTTCCAAGTTCCTTATTTAAGGCTCTAAAGACTTCGTACCTTGATTTCAGCCTGACAAACTTTAGTTTTGGTTAACGCCAACGCAGCGCTGGATTTATGAGTGAAATATCAGTGAAGACTATACACGTTTTTGGCTAACGTCTTAAATTATAAACAAACTTTATATAGAGTTTTAATTTAGGCAATACAGTAAAAAAACTCTAGCGCTAAATTTTTTTCTATTACAATGCAGTCAATTAACAAAATTTTTCTCAAGGGAAGATCAAAAAATAAAAAAAAAACAAAAATATTAGAACTAACGTAAACTTTGCATTACTGATGATTCCTGGAGTTCCGAGCTTCAGAAGAAGACCCCCAGCTCCCCTTTTGTTTGTTTTTGTAAACTAAAGTTTTTCAGAACTAAAAGCATAAAATCAGTGAAGAAAATGCAAATAAAATGGCGTTTAAAGATAGTTTAAAATTAAATAAATTTAAAACTGCTTACTTATGAGTCCTTGAACTCCTTCTATTTTAAATAGCATGATATTAAACCGTAGGGTTAAAAAAATCACTACTAACTGTCTCAAAGAGGTTTAATAAGTTTCTGCGAAAGTATTAGCTTTAGCTGCACTAACTGTAAATTCAATCGATTCATTTTTGTATGGTGCTTTAAAAGATTGGGGTTTTTAACCGTTCGGTTGTTTGTGTTTTTTTTGCAAAACTTGTGATACAAAAGTTTTGCGCTATTTTTGAGGGCTGCGATCGCAGGCATTCTGGGGCGGGTCCACTAAACGCGTGCTGACTGGGTGCTATCTTAGCACGTTGTTTAAAACTGTTGTTAATGTTTTAATTTCTGGTTTTTTTCTTGAGAAAACTTATGGGACTCTTTTTTTAGATAGGATAAATGAATATTTGAAGAGTTTTATGCATATTTGTTTGAAATAAAATTTAACAAAGCCTTAAACCGTAGTTAGGAGTTTTGCTAACCCGTAACTAGAGGCTATTGCTTTAATAGTTTGTATATACAACAAATATGTATAAAATTAATAAAATATCAGTTTGTGCCATGTAAACAAAAAGTTCTGTTAGATTTTTCGAGAAAAAACCCAGAAATTAAAAAATTAACAAGGGTTTTAAAAAACGTGCTAAGATAGCACCTAGTCAGCACGCGTTTAGTAGACACGCCCCTGAGGGTAACCTTCCGAAGCGTTTTTTTGACATTCAATTCACTTTTATAATAATGAACGAATAATTTCCGTCGAAACCGCCAAAAATAAATGAGTGACACCATTTGACAGTTTAGTTTTTGATCTACTTTGTTTTGAACTATCAAAATTTAGTATTTTACTATGAAAAAAATTAAATGAAAAATCAATTAAATTGGCGGAGAGATATTTCAAGCATAGCATTCTATGTAAGCTTTTATTTCGGAAAAGCGAAATTATTTTTTATTTAGGTTTCATGATTTTCTGTGGTAAATCTAGTAAAACACCAAGTAAAGCGAAACGCAAAAAAATTTATAGTATAAAAAGGAAGCGCGACACGACGGTCCCGACACACGACGGTCCCGCGACACGACGTCCCGGGAGGTGAAAGGTACGCCACGACGGTCCCAGGAATGAGAGGGGATACGACACAACTTTCCCGAAAAAATGCGTTTGCAATGCTACTGTTGCGACTTTGGGAAAACAATATTTTAAAAGCATTAAAAACCGTGCAAACCAATTAAATAAGACCAAAATAAAATAGACAAATGATTATAAAAATTTTAACATCTTAAGATAAAGATAATTTTAAATAAATTTTTACTCATTCTTTTTTACTCTTGAAACTTCAATTTTTGTTTCGATTTAAAATTTCGAAATTAGATTTATCACTCGTTAAACAAGCTAAAACTTTTTGCATTTAACGAGTAATTTATACTTTAATATTTTGTTTTAAGGCAAGAATAGACTGCTGCTAACATTTAACAGAATAAGTTATATGCCGTAAATGCTATGAATTTACTTATATTTTGTAAAATAATATATAATTTTACTTAAAGTTAACCAAAATTTCAGAAAATTAATTCAAGTAAAACGTAATTTTAAATATTACGGCGTGGTATAAACATAAGTGTTCCGAGGAAATACTTTCCTCAAAATATTTTCGGAAAAAATATCCTTTTTGGGTAGTAAATTATTCGGCATTTTTAAAAACTTTTTATGTTCTCTTAAAGGTTTTTTATGTTTTTTGGCTGGTAAGGTTTCGC
>JASAMX010033440.1:0-34172 GCA_030248175.1 Microlaimidae sp. YZB2_3
CTACACATAAAGCAAAACAAACAATCATATTGGTTGATTTATGTACCTCCCCCTCCTAAATTTTCCAGCCGCCTATAGCATTGGCTCGGATTTTTTTCATATAGGTAGGTAGCAGGGGCGTAGCCAGGATTTCGAAAAGGGGGGGGGTTGTACTCCAAATTTTCAAAATACCGTAAAAAAGACATTAAAAAAGGGTAAAATTTTTTGCGCTTCGCGCTAGGTGATTCTTTTTGTTGTTATTTGCATTGTTTTTTTAAGTTAAACTTGAAAAATTTCCGGTTTAAAAAGGTATAACATTAAAAATCGTGCGATAGCACAAAAATTTTTTCTAAAATTGTCTTTGAAATTCAATAAAAACATTACTTAAATGTTGTAAAAAGGTATATAAATGTCGAGCGCTGAGCGGAGCGAAGCGTGAGGAAATTTTTTAAAATTGTTCTCATCGGACCCCCAAATTTTTACCTCCGCCAACTCAAAAGGGGGGGTTGCCACCTCTACAACCCCCCTGGCTACGTCCTTGGTAGGTAGGTACCCTAAATAACATGGAGTCAAGATGCTGCTCATGTGCTTTGGTTTACAATGTGGGTGTAGCCAAGGGGTTTTTCAAAGGTCTCTAAATTCCTTTTTTGTGAAATCCAGGCTCTGCCAATGTGTGCTAATGTAATTTTTAACTAAGAAAACATGTTTTTATCGCTAAAATCATTAGATAATAGGTTATTAGGCCAAAAACAATGTATTATACAGCTTATACAATTTTTGAAAACCAAAAAATTTGAGCTATATGTATGTCTGTCCTTTTTAGGTTGTATTAAACCATCTAATAATTTTATTTAATATGTCAAGTAAATGGGTACAATTTTTTAAAATTTTTTATCTACGTATATCCCTGATTTTTAAACGTTTTCAAAAATTAAGGGGGCCCCCCAAAAAAAATTTTTTTGTACTACCATCCGCCCCCCCCCAAAATGATACTCTGGGTACGTCCCTGATTCTGCTCCTCCCCCTGAACCCTTAACAAAAGGCTCTGCTCCTTAACCCTGCTGGAGGGTTCCAGCCCAAACCAGACACCCCTTTAGAGTTAATTCCCTCCGGTCAAATTATCGAATTTAAAATTTTTGAAAAGGTTTCCAATAGTAGTTTTTGACGTGCTTTCAAAAAAATTTTCCTGGGGGGTTGGCGCCCCCAAACCCCCTTAGTTTGGGGAGGGGGGGCTCCGAGGCCTCCCAAACCCCCCCACTTCCGACCAGCCGCCTTTTGTGAGATACTCTAAATATGCTCTTCCTACAACCTTGGCTATGGTTCCTCTAGGGCCATGGCCAAGCGAAATATTGAGGCTAACGAGAGGGTGGAGGTGGACCCCACTCTACCCCCCCCTTATGTTCATAGACCCAGTAGTTTTTTTAGCCTCTAAATTCCAAAATTTATTTGTTTTTTTTGTTTATTTAAAAATGTTTTACCAATTAGTTACACTTATAAAAAAAAGTTGTATAAATTTGAAATCTTAAATTCAAAAAAAAAGTGTTTTGGTATTCAGACCTGTGCACTGCCCCCCGGGGTTAAAACAGGGGGGCGATTCCAAAATGGGGGGGGCACGGGGAGCAAATTTTTTGAAACGGGGGGGGGGGGGGCAATAAAACGGGGGGGCAAGCAGGGGGAAAGATAAAAAAAGAGAAAAAAGAAGGGAAAAGGAAAAAACGAAAAATAAGGTAAAAATAGGTCTAAGATGGCTTAAAATACATTGAAATAGGCTAAAAACTGCAAAAAATTCGCGATGATGGCGTTATCATAGGTCAAAAATGGCTTCATAATTTTAGGGTACTTTTTCATTTTTTGGCGGGGGGGGGGGCAAATCCTCCAGTAAAACGGGGGGCATTTCCAGACCGTGCACAGGTCTGGGTATTCAATAAAAAGATTTTGATTTGCTTTAATTGATTAGGTAATATTGAAGTTAGAAGCATTATAACTGCTTGAATAACCCTTCCTACACCCCGCTAGACCCTCTTGAGGCACGTATTTTTCCCCTAAAGTATATCCATCCTCAAATGAAATCCTGGATACGACGGTGGTAATTATGTCCAACTTTATCCAATATTTTTGTATTTTTAGGAGTTAATGTGTTGAAAAAAGTACAACTTTTTTTTACTGAAACATCGACAATAAAAAGTTTTATGAGGATTATGTCAATTTACAGCAATACTGTCACAGTTAAAAATAGTTTTTTTAAATTGATTATTTTTAATCGATCAAAATTTTTATATAAATAAATAAATTTTTTTTTGTATGGGACTTAATATTTTTAAATCTTTTATAAAGAAGCACCATTAGACGATAACCAAAAATTCTCTTCTATCTTCGCCCCTTTTTTATATTATCGTAAACGTAGACAATTGTGATAAAATATTTTTTTAATCTTCGTTCTACCTGCGCGCTTTTTGTATTTTGTTTTTGAAAACAAACACTGTTCATAAAAAACTTGTCTCAAACAGACTTTATACGTATACCAATAATATTATTTGCCAGAACACTTATACTTATGCAAAAAAAATATATATTTTTAAAATATATGCTTTTTTTTACCTAGTAAATTAAAACTTGTATAAAATTATCGAAACCGTAAAATCAAATATGCCCGTAAAAAGTATAAGTATTTTTTTGTCTCTAGAAGCGTTTCTTAAAAATAAAATGATTCTTCAGATTGCCTTAAACTCTCTGGAATTCATCACTCGAATTCTGTACAAAAGCAGGTTTGACGAAGAATGGGGTGAGCATGAATTGGATTACATTTTCATCCTCCGTTCAGATGCAGTTCCTTTGCCTAATATCAATGAAGTGGAAACCATTAAATACGTTAATCGACAACAACTTCGAGACATGCTCGGTATTATTTATTTCAGTATTGTCACAAGTGTTATTTTTAGCTAATTTAAATATTTTTGGAAAAGTAAATTGCAATTCACTCAATCTACTGCGATTATTGCACAGAATTACAAATTTTTAAAAACAAAAGTAGCAAGTTTAACCCTAAGAAACGTTAGTTTTTTTGTAATATTTAACATTTTAAAAATTTTTTATATTGTAGATAAACGAAAAACACATCCAGGATTTAAGTTTTCACCTTGGTTTGAACTGATTGCCAGCAGATTTTTGTATAAATGGTGGGACAATTTGGGCAATATCAAGTCTATTCAAGACCAAGAAACAATTCACGATTTTACAGACGACGAAGCATTAATAACGCGACCATACCTGGTTGGTCAAAGTTCAGTACAACAAAAAAGCTATACTGTAGACCCTTCTGCAGAAAAAGAAGCTTACAAATTCGCTATTTAGCTAAAATATACTGAGTAAACACTAAAAGACGCTGATAAACCAATTGATTGTTAAAAATCAGAAAAATACTATAGTATAAATAAATAGCTAATCTTTATAGTTTAAGTTTTTACAAATAATTACCACTAATGTGATTTGTTTTAATAATATTTTGTTGTTTTTAAACTTTTTTTTTAAATATAAACATTTTTTACGTTTATAAGGAATAAAGAGTTCTGCTCTGTTGTGGTGCTTAAAATTATTCACGTAAAAATATTTTTATATGGATCAAATCCCGCTAGCTAGTACTTTTGATTGTAGTTTTTTCTTGTTACACGTGATCCTTAACTTACTACAAATCAAAATGCTTGTATCTCTTAGAATCAAATAACCTCTTAAATGAGGAGCTATCAATTTCGAAAATATTTTCGTCTTGTTCCCGAGAAGCCTGAATTATCCAACATGAACAAAATGATTTTTGTACCAAATAATTATACGTTCCAGGCGATGTAGGAATTTAATTTTATTAAAATTGTAAACACGTTAAAGTGCTTAAAATTTACTTTTTCTTTAGTTTGGTCATATAATTAAAACAGTTGGTAGTAGCAAGAATATATAACACAAGAGAATGTCCGACTGTACACTAAATTTTTGACCAAAATTTTGCGAGAAAAGTCGCACTTTCGAATTTGTGTGCGACTTTTCTCGCAAAAATCCGCCATTTTCTGCAAGTTTTCCCACGCTGCGATTTTTTACACAGTGTTAGTTTTCTCGCAGTGAGGACTGCGACTTCTTTCGCACTTTATGCTGCTTTATTCGCACTGCGATTATTTTCGCACTGCGAGCCTGGCCGCGCAACAAAAAAAAAAAAAAAAAAAAACACAGCGGAGCGAAAATTTTGTGTTTAAATGAGTAAAAGTCGTTTTTTTTTACCTTAAAATGTTAAAACTTTTAGTTTTAATAAAATAAATCACTTTCGGACGTTTTAAAATTAAATAAAACAAGTTTCGAAGTGTTTTACTCTTTTGAAAATGACTACAAGCGTCTGTATTTTTTTTTGTTGCGTGGCCAGGCTCGCAGTGCGAAAATAATCGCAGTGCGAATAAAGCAGCATAGAGTGCGAAAGAAGTCGCAGTCCCCACTGCGACAAAACTAACACTGTGTTAAAAATCGCTGCGCGGAAAACCTAGCAGAAAATGGCGGATTTTTGCGAGAAAAGTCGCACACGAATTCAAAAGTGCGACTTTTCTCGCAAAATTTTGGTCAAAAATTTAGTGTACAGTCGGACATTCTCTTGTGTTATATATTCTTGGCAGTGTATTAGACTTTGGAGGATAATACATAAAAAACAATTACCGCCAGTACGACCAGAAATTTAAGGTCGGGAAGTCAAAAATTTTAGGGTGGGACGTGGAGGTAACCTCCGATGGATCTATTTTTTAGTGCGGAAACCCCACAAATTTTATGAAGGAGTGTGGTGTCCGGGTAATTTAAAATTTCAGGGCAGGGAAATGATGATAGTTTCAAAAAAATTTTGGCTGATATAATAGTAAAAATGCCTATAACATCATTTCCCATTTTTCCCGACGTATGATAAGTCGTAAGTAATGATCTGTTGTTAAGAAATGATTTTAAAATAATATAAAATTATAATAATAATTATTGTTTTTGTCGAAATAAAAGTTTTTATTGGCGTATTGATATTAATTTTATTGCTCTTTTGTTTGTAAAACTACCAGTTTAACTGGCTTATATATTGAATTGTTGGCTTTAATGCTTTTAATGGTTAAATTAAAATGTTGGTTTTAATTTATAATAATTTAGAATTTAAAAATTTTTTTCTTCAATGTTTATCAAAAATTTTTTTTTCTTCAATGTTTATCAAAAATTTATTCTATTATTTTTTAATTAATCGAAAGAATTTGACAGTAGCATAAAAATTAAGATCATAGGTGAAAAAGGGGAGGGGTAGAGTGGGGTCCATCCCCCTGGCCTCGAATTTCGCCCCCCCCCCCTGCCTAGACAAAAATCCAGGCCCCCCCTTCCCCCCAAATTTCCGAATTTTTCATCCCTGACCCCCCTCTGGAATTTGAAATCTGACCCCCCTCGGGAAAATTTTAGGTACTTTTTTATACTAAATTTTCTTCTAAAAACGTGAATTTTTAACACATATTCATGTTTTTACACCCTTTTTACGCCAGAATATTGCTTTTTATTCAATAAAATGTAGTATTATCCTATAAAAAGAACAATTATTAAAGTTATTATGGTTTAAAACTGTTTTGCTTTGGACACCGGACCCCACCTGACCTCCGCTCTAGATTTCAAAATATCGAACCCCGGGTCGACCCCCATAAAAATCTAGGAAGGTTCAGATTCGGACCCCTTGGGACCCCCCTAGATTCAAAATTCAATTTACCCCGGGTAACCCCCCTAGGTTTCCGGACCGTTTTCACCTATGATTGAGATTATGAGTATTAGTAAACTGTTGCAACTTAATAGAATGCCAAGGAAAATCTTGGAAATATCTAGATGTGTTAAAATTTTATTGATTTAATGTTAACTTAAAAAATTAAGTACAAGCTATTTCCTTGAAAAATGTAAGTAAAAATATTTGGCGAATGACCAATTAGGGCAACTAAAACCTTTTTTTGTGTAAAAGTAAAATTAAGATTTAAATGAATGGAATCTAAATCCAAAAGAAACTCAAAAGTAGAAAATGATACAAAATGATTTTAACTGCTAAAAGCAAAACGCGCTTACTATTTTCGAATGCTTTCTAAAATTTTCATTTTAAAGTTAGCGTTGCAATTTCGTATTCTCAAAATTGCAAAAACTACAATTTAGAAGTGAATTTAATAGGACTAGATAATCAGCTAAACTCGTTAAAATGGCCACGAGCAAAAAGAAAACTAGGAAACTGAGAGGTCATGTGAGCCACGGACACGGGCGGATTGGGAAGCACAGGAAACACCCCGGCGGACGCGGAAACGCCGGTGGCCAACACCACCACCGCATCAACTTCGACAAATACCACCCCGGTTATTTCGGAAAGGTATGTCTTACACAAAATTAATAACACTCCAAGTACATTGTCATTGATCAAAACAATACAAATATCTGGGCCTAGAAAAGCCTTTTACGCTGCAAAAAACTTGGTTTAATGAAAGGTTTAATGAATCCTTTTATTTTGCATTAACTTAATGTGAAAAGATAATGATCTCGTTATTTGACACCGATTTGCAGTTACTAACTTTAAACGTTAGTAAATTTTTAGTAAAAAAAAACTGGAACCAATAGTGTGGAGTCTAAAAAATTAATGGTGTGTTTTTAAAGGCAGACCTGTGCACTACCCCTCCCCCGGGGTTTTATTGGGGGGGGTGCAATACCAAAACGAGGGGAGGCACGGTGTGGCAATTTTTTTGAAACGGGGGGGCAAGCAGGGGAGAAAGAAAAAAAAAGGAAGAAAGGACAAAAAAAGCGAAAATAAGGTAAAAATAGAAAATGGCTTAAAATCCATTGAAATATGCTAAAAACTGCAAAAAATTCACGATGATAGCGTCATCTTAGGTTAAAAATGGCGTCATAGTTTTAGGGTACTTTTTTATTTTGGCGGGGGAAGCAAATCCTCCAATAAAGCGGGGGGGGACATTTCCAGACCGTGCACAGGTCTGTAAAGTTGTAGCGCTACTGTTACCCCGTAAAATCTGGGTTTAGCTATAAAAATGTCTAATATTACTAATTGATGTTTAAAAATCCCGATAAAAAATTATCATTAAAACAATAAAAAAAATTCAATGTGGTTTGAAAATTCAATGTGTATGTAAAAAATTTAAACGAGGTAAGGCAAAGGGGCCACGGTCAAAAAGCTAGGAGGTGTTGTTTACCCTGGGTAAATGACATTTCAAAATCTAGGAGGGCGGTTCTGGGCGGGGTGGCGAACCACTCCTAGCTTTCTAGGGGGGGTCGACCCGGGGTTGAAGATTTTAAAACCCAGAGGGAGGTCAGGTGGGGTCCAATTTCCGAAACAAAATACTTTTAAACCATTAAATGTTTAATAATAGTTTTTTTATAAGATAATAAAAAGCGATAGTCAGGTATATAAAGTGTGTAAAAATATGAATTTGTGGTAAAAATTCACGTTTTTAGAAGAAAATTTAGTATAAAAAAAGTACTTAAAGTTTTCTCGAGAGGGGAGGGAGGATCAGATTTCAAAATCTAGAGGGGGGTCAGGGGTAAAAAATTCGAAAATTTGGGGGGGGGCTGGATTTTTTTCTAGGGGGGGGCCAAAATTTCGAGGCTAGGGGGGGTGGACCCCACCCCCTTGTTCATTTATGAAAGGGGCCTTTAACGTTTTTCTATGGGGGGGGGGTTTGAGATCAGTCTAACTGGAAATGAACTCTCCTGAAAACCTCTTCTGCCTTAGAGTCAGAACTCGTTGTGTTTTGTTGCCGCTTGTACCCTCGGCTATTTAAGCCCCTAGACCATGCATGGGCACGGGGGGGGTTAACCCCCAAATTCTGAGAAGGGGGTTAAACCTCCCACCCTCCACTCAGAAGTGAGGGGAGGGCGGAGAAAAAATTAACCCCCCCACCAAATTTGGGAAAATGAAGAAAAAAATGTCTTTAAAATGACTTCTAACTGCCTCCAAACTTAAGTTTTGAGGTCAAAATGAATGTTTTAAACAGTAAAAAGCTCAAAAATGCAATAAAAAGGGCTTTTAGACCTAAAATTAGCGTTTTTTACCTATTTTTTCGATAAAATTGAAAAACAATATGGGTAAAATAAAAAAGGCTTTTAGACCTAAAATTAGCGTTTTTTACCTATTTTTTCGATAAAATTGAAAAACAATATGGGTAAAATGCACTCCAGAAAAAAAACGATATGGGTATTTTGCGTTTCTCGGATTTTAATCCCCCCCTAATTTGGGGTTTAACCCCTCCCCACTCCGGACCAACTTGCCCATATATGCCCTATATCCAAATTTTTAGGAGTCAGTAAGTGCATACATGAGCATAGGGGGGTAGTGTGAGGCCCACTCCCTCGCTAGCCTCCAAATTTCAAACCCCCCTCCCCTTAGAAAAAATCTAGGGGGCCCTACCCCCAAGATTTTTAATTTTGACACCCTACCCCCCTGTGGAATTCTAAATCGACCTCCTCCCCCCCCCCCTGCCGAGCCAAATTTTGGGTATGAATTTAGGTCACAATTTACTATAACAGGAAGGTTTTGTAGTAAAACAACAGTAATTTGTATTTTTTTTGTACATAAATAACTTATTTTTGTAAATATAATTCTATAGTAGTGCTAAAAACTTAAATAAATGGTTCAATGTGACTTTGTTTGGAAACCGTACCCCTCTGACCCCCTCTGGATTTAAAACTGGTCTACCCCTGGTGGACTACCCTAAAAAGCTAGGGAGGTACGGACCCCCTATCTGGACCCTCCCTCCTCCTAGCTTTCAAAGGGCCATTTACCCGAGGTAGCCACCCCCCGTAGCTTGCCGGTCCATGGTCATGTATGAGTAAGTGACGTCACTGTCACTTTATTTTTTAAGTAGACAGAGAGCGAGAGACGATAGGGTTTTTCTACGTTATAAGCTCATGAAATCTCGAAACTTTTAACAGACATGCACACCAATAAAATTGGAGATCGGCGAAAACCCCCGCTAAAATTTTCGCGATTGTTTATTTTTACGATATTATACAGCTTAAAGAAAAATCATGTTTTATTATTTTGTTGTAATTTAAGCACTTCTAATACTCTGAATTAATTGCTGTATTTTAGGTTGGTATGAGGAATTTTCACCTCCGAAAAAATGCACATTATTGTCCAACTGTTAATATTGAAAGAATATGGTCTTTGGTGCCGTCGCAAGCGTTTAAAGAGGCGACACCAGAAAAAGCTCCCGTTATTGACGTTGTCAGAGCGGTATGTTTTAGTTTTTATTAAAAAGTTTTTAAAATTAATTTTTATCAATTAAAGATGTACAAAACTTGACTGGAATAAAAAAATTTATATGGTCGCATGCGCATCATATTTTTCTAATGAAGAAAGTCAGTTTACAAGAAAGTTATATACATTACACTTTTTTACTATTACATTATAGATAATACAATCTTTAAATAAATTAACGTTTTAGGTTGTGGAAAAATGGCCACGTTTTATTCCAGTCCACATTTCTTGTACAAGCTGTATATTATTCGTTAATAGCTAAAATTATGCAAAATTCATCTTTTGGTCGCTCAAAATATTTTATATCTAAAAAAACTCGTTGCGACAAAAACTGTGTTTTTTTATTTTAGGGATATTTCAAAGTCTTGGGAAAAGGACGTCTGCCTAAAGTCCCATTAATAGTGAAGGCTAAATTTTTTAGCAAATCAGCCGAAGAGAAAATTAAAAAAGCCGGAGGAGCCTGTGTTTTGGTAGCGTGATAAAAAAATTTACGTCTTTATTCAATTTGTTGGTACTTATATTATGATTTGTTGAATATAAAAATAAAAATTTTGTTGTTTTTCCTTGTATTATTTCTTTTTTTACTGTTTTAAACAGGTTTGTAAAAACATATAATAAATTTTATCCATGCTATTCGCTTTAAAGTAAGAATTCGACCGAAATGGTCTCCAGTAGCAAGGGGGGCGGCCGCCCACCCCCCTCTCCCGAAACGGTCAGACGAGGAGAAAAATAAGGAAAGTGGTTGGGTGGGGAAATGTCGCCAGATGGTAAAATTTAGGTGTTTTCAGAGGCTAAAAATTCAAAATTTTTCTAGCGCCTCGCTGACCGCTCGGCGTCAAACTATAAAATAGTTTTCCGACCACGATTGACTGACCTGACCCCCAAAAAGCAAAAAAATTTTCCGCTTCGCTTCGCTCAGCGGTAAAGTTCCATAATATGCATATTTCTCGCTATTTATTTTGCCTAATGTTTTTGGAAAAAGTACAATAATTTTAATAAACAATAAGTTATACACATCAAGCAAAACAAACAAGCATATTTGGTTGATTTGTATATATACCCTTCCCCCTCCTAAAATTTTTAGCCGCCCATAGCAATGGCTCGATAATTTTTTCCATATATGTGCCTAAAAAAATGAGATACTGCTTATCTGCTTTGGATTACTGTGTAGGCGTAGCCAGGGGTCCAAAAGGGCATTAAATCTTTATTGTGGAATCCAGGCTCAGCCAATGTCTGATAATGTATTTTTAACTAAGAAAACGTGTTTTTACCGCTAAAAACATTAGATAATACGTTATTAGGCCAAAAACAGTGTATTATACAGTTTTATCTACGTTTATATTTGCTTTTTTTAACTTTTTCATTAATTAGGGGGGGCTCCGCCCCCTTCTAAAATTGTACTAAAATCCCCCCCCACCCCCAAATGAAACCCTGCCAGTAGCCGCACTCATAAAGCGCGATTAACCAAGGATTTGCCAAAGATTGTGGATTGGCCTTTTCATTGGCTCACATATAAAATTTAAATTGATAAAAGACTCAATTCCTCTAAATAATGAATAATAATTTACAATAAACTTAAAACATAAAATACAGAGTAATTAAATTTTTATCATTTTAAATTAATAATGTGAACCAATGCAAAATCGAAATAAATTTTGTGTTTTATAATTTTATTTGTCGAAATTAAAAATTTACAACATTATGTATTTAACTTGTTTTCAAATATTCTTAAAATTTGACAATTATTCATATAAAATTACTTTAGTTAACACAGTATGTATACTTTTCAATCATAAAACATGACAAAAAGTCCAAAAACCGCGTTTGAAGTCAGTTTTTATTAGCTTTTTAATGTGATTCTCTCTTTGTCCATGAAAAAAAGACATCTATATTTAATCTTTGGTTAATCCTTAGTTAATCGGTTTTTATGAGTGCCGCTGCTGATTCAACTTTTAACACACAAGTCTTCAACTTTGGGCAGAGAGAGGAAACTATACACAAAAAGCTGTGCTGAATAAATTTTTAGTTAAAAAACAAACACTTTAGAATTATTAAAAAAAGTTGTCCATTTGTGTTAATATTTAAAAGAAATACTGGAGAATGTTTTTTTAAGCAGTTTCTAGTTTTCAGCGCGCTGAAAAATTATTTTTTTCATTTGCGGTAAAACTAAGCGGAAACGCCTTTTTTTAGTCAGTTAAACGGTTTTAAACGCCTTTTTTCCTAAGCAAAACCTAAAAATCAAGCTAAACTTTATCATGATAGAGTTTCAGATTTTTCAGCGCGCTTAAAATTACCACTAGCGCGCTGAAAATCAGAATTTGCCTTTTTTTTATCTTCAAGTATATCAAAGCTTCAAAGGTTGTGTATAAATAAAAAATTGCTTTTTGAAAATATTTTACCGTATAGAGCGTTAGTGTCATAGATGACAGATTTTGTACAGTTTATTTAACTGTTAGTAGAAGTGCCACACACGGACATGTGAAGCTGCACTGCACAATCATAATGACGGTTTTATATGATATTGGTATTGCTATTGGAATATTTTATTTTATGTCACCACTGCCTTTATCAGACCTGTGCACTTCCCCCCCCCTCCCGGGGTTTTATTGGGGGGGCAACTTTTTTGAAACGGGGGGGGGCAATAAACAGGGGGAGCAAGCAGGGGAGAAAAAAAAGAGAAAAAAGAAGGAAAAAATAGGACAAAAAAAGCGAAAATAAGGTAAAAATAGGTCTAAATTGGCTTAAAATACATGAAAATAGGGTAAAAACTGCCAAAAATCGCGATGGTGGCATCATCATAGGTCAAAAATGGCGTCATAATTTTAGGGTACTTTTTCATTTTTTTGGCGGGGGAAGGCAAATCCTCCAATAAAGTGGGGGGCATTTCCAGACCGTGCACAGGTCTGCTTTCTATTATATTGGTTTGGTTTTATATTTGGTATTTTTTTTAATCTGCTATATTTTATTATTTTTCATATGTTATGTTATATTTTATACCTACCTGGAGTAACAAAATTTTCGGCCGGTGGTACCGCCGCAAAATCAAATATCACTATGGAATCAATTATTTTTACGCTATTTTTCTCAGAAAACGGAAATTTAATAACAATACTAAACAATTTCACGTGTTTTATTTACTTTTTTTGACCATTGCTCAAGTTCAAGGCTTTCTGGCGCAACTCAGGTTTTTCGGAATGTCAGTTGTTAGGTTTAATTAAAAAAACATTTTGTATAATAATGTTTTCAATTTGATGCATAAAACCTGCTAAAAATGTTAATAGATGTAAACTCTACAATAAAATGCATGTAATCTGAGAGGAACTTAGTTCATAGTAAAACGGGAATTTTTGTTATGCTTTGGAGGTCCATTACTTTTTATGAAGATGAATGTTAGTTTAAAAACAACACATTATTTTTTCCCGGAGGTGGGTTTCTGCTGGGCAGTTTTTCCATTAACCAGACCTGTGTACGGTCTGGAAATGCCCTGCCCCCCTGTTTTATTGGTAGATTTCCTCCCCCCCCCGTTTTATTGCCCCTCCGCAAAAAAATTAAAAAGTACCTAAAATTATTACGCCATTTTTTAACCTATGATGACGCCATCATTGCGAATTTTTTGCAGTTTGTAGCCTATTTAAATGTATTTTAAGCCATTTTAGACTTATTTTTACCTTATTTTCGCTTTTTTGTCATTTTTTTCCTTTTCCCTTTTTTCTCTTTTTTTCTTTCCCCCCTGCTTGCCCCCCCCCCCGTTTCATTGCTCCTCCATGTTTCAAAAATGTTGCATCATTGGCCGGCCTACATTAGTTATAAATAATCAAGAAATGTATTAAAAAAAAACGAATCACCTGCATTTTTGACCCTTTTATTTTTATTTAAGGTTGTGTAGTATCTAAGAAGTAAGTGGTAAAAAATGCATAGTTTTTTATCCAGAGCAAACGCCATTTTTGCTTTTACCCTAAGCGTTTTGGCAGGAATGACATTTTGCTGTTTTCTTACCACCGCCTTTGAAGATTTCAAAGCTCCTGTTGTTCTCGGGACCACTAGAGCTTTAGTGTAAGTTTTCACGTGTTATTTTTTTTTAAATTTTTTGCAGATTTTTACCTTAAATCAGAGTAGGATTACACATTTTTTTGGAATTAAGCTAAAAATAGTTGTGCGATCACGTTAGAAAGGCATTTTAGGAAAAGATTAACATTAGGCTGTACAGTACAAGCCTAGCAATATCTCTAAAATTCTGTTTTTTAAACAAAAGTCGACAATTATTTTTATTTTTATTTGCTTAATTAAAAAAATATTATTTAAGTATCGAAAAATTTCTTAACAGATATGATATGGCTGCAAATGTCCACGCTCTTTTATGTTCTTTAAAATGTAATTTCCGAAAGGATCTTCAAAAAAAAAAACGCAAAAAACATTAAAAAATTTCCAAATATTACAGCCAAAAAAATTATCCTTTGTTTGATAAGCTTTTGAATGAAATACTTTTATATTAGTTTAAAATGTTGTGAACTAAAAATAAAATGTTTTTAATTTTTAAATTTGCAAAAATTGCGACCTTTTCCGTTATCTCAGCACAAAAACTCAGTTTAAAATATAATTGCTTTTTTTCTATATCCAAGAAAGTTATGGGCTTTTTATATAGAACGTAGCAATTTTTTGCTTGTCTATGTGATGATTCTATGGTATTTTGGAGATTCACTCTAAAAATGTTGGTATTTTTATTATAGCAAAAATTTGCCAGACTATAGTGCTCAACGAGAAAATCATGATCTAGGAATAGTGAACTATAATATTCAAGTGGATATTTCCCCTTTATTCAATTGGAACGTCAAAGAATTGTTTCTTTATATGACTGCAGAATACGTGACCAAGAACAATGTAATTTTTGCTTGAATTAAAAATATCCTTTTTGTAGGACCGACCATTATCTAAAAAATTCAAATTTGATATATAAACAGCCTTTGATAAAATTTTGCAAAAATATAAGAGACCAAGGGCGTAGCCAGGGGGGTTTTGGCTATGGGGGGTTGTAAGTAACCCCCCTCTTTTGGGCTGGCGGTGGTAAAAATTTGGGTGTCCTAAGAGAACAATTTTAAAAAATTTTCTCGCGCATCGCTCTGGTCAGCGCTCGACATTTATATACCTTTTTTTTAAACCACCATAAACTTATGTTCAAATTTGTTTCTATTCCAGTGAGCACCATGTTTTTGATCGGGTCCGCTAGGGGGTCCACCCCCGGGTGGAAGGCCAAAATTTTTTAGGGGGTCTCTAGGAGGCAGGGACATACATGGGCAAGTTGGTCCGGAGTGGGGGGTTAAACCCCAAATTAAGGGGGGGGGTTAAAATCTGAGAAACGCAAAATACCCATATCGTTTTTTTTTTCTGGAGTCCATTTTACCCATATCGTTTTTCAATTTTGAAGGGAAAATAGGTAAAAAACGCTAATTTAAGGTCAAAAAGCCCTTTTTATTGCATTTTTGAGCTTTTTATTGCTTAAAACATTCATTTTGACCTCAAAACTTATGTTTGCAGGCAGTTAGAAGTCATTTTAAACACTTTTTTCTTCATTTTTCCAAAATTGGGGGGGGCAACTTTTTCTCCCCCCCACTTCTGAGTGGAGGGGGGTTAAACCCCCCTTCTCAGAATTTGAGGGGGGGTTCAACCCCCCCGTGCCCATGTATGGGCAGGGGGTTCGGACCGCTGGCTTTTTAGGGGGGGGGTCGACCCCGGGTGCGAGTTTTCAAAGGGGGGTCAAGGAGGGGGGTCTAGATTTTTTTAGGGGGGTCCAAAATTTTGATTCTAGGGGGGTGGATCCCTCTGTCCCCCTCAGAAACATCTATGGTGAGCAACAAATAAGTAGGTCTATTATTTTTCTTTTTAAAAAAGGACCCAGTAAAAGTCGATGACAAATTATTTTATTCGAATTTTTAAATAACGACAAACACAAGAGTGGTATATTTTAAAAAGCCACCCACATAAAAAACCATCTTTACCTACCTCACCGGTTTCATTTTTAGGAGAGGGATTGGTACGATTTATTACAGAGTCCCAGCAATCACCTAAATTTAAAAGTTGGCAAACAAATTTTTCTACAAAATTATAAAAATCCGTCTCTTTTTTGATTACTCTTCGTCAAATTGACAAATTGATTTAATTAAGAAAATTAAAGTTTAAGATGTGTATCGTAGTAATGTCTTGTTTATCAAACTATGTATATATTTGTATATCCCTTAAGGCTTAAACATTCTGACTTTTAACTAAGCACCTAAGTATTTTTAATTTTTTAACGGTTCCAATTGAGGTTTGTTTAGTGTATTTTTGAATCAGTTAATTAAAGTAAGTACTAAGTTTTTAAATTTCAGCGTTCATTTTTTTAAAAGTTTTTGCTTTAATATGTTTCAGGTCTTAAACCAAGTGGTATTATGGGATAAAATCGTCAGAAGAGGAGAAAGCTCGGTTATAGATGTGAATTCTGCCAATTCTAAATATTATTTCTGGGACGATGGTATTGGTTTGAAGTAAGTTTTAATTATTTAAATGGTTTTTAGTTCTAAACACACAAAAGATTTCTTAAGTTTGTTTATTTTATTGCAAAAAAAGAATTTTTTCTAAATATAAAAATGTATTGAAAGAAAGCTTTTAGCTGGTGGGAATCGAAGTTTTACTATAATTAACAGTACAGTCAATAAAATTTATTCCAATCATATTTATAGCAACGCTTTGGTAACATTAAATTACCATCTTTGAGCACTTCCATACTACAAAGCAATCAGAACATATACACTAAGAATCGCAAGGAATTGTACATAATACTAAAAAATGTACGATTAACATGAGAAAAAATATTTTTCATGTTTATTATAATATTATTTTTAGTGTTATGTACGTACCATCTAGGTTTTTTTATGCCAAATCGACACCACGGGTGCCTAAACTTTTGGATCTAGGCGCCAGCCTAGCGCCTAGATTTTTGGCCATGAACGTATTCTTTAACAGTTTTTTTTTGGTTAACTAAACAAAAAAAGAACACAAAATTTTTAGGATTTCAAAAAACTAATCTTAAAAAATTTTCTTGCGCTTCGTTTCGCTTAGCGCGTGATTGTTTTAGTTTATCTATCTACTATTTATTCATTTTTTATGATATATAAACCTGAACACCTCAGAATTTTTTTAGCTTTAAAATCTCATATAGTATTCGTGATCACGTCATATATGTTTAGCTCCGTGGGATAGGTTGTCGGAGGAGCAGCGGCAAAACAGGGCTTCAAAATTCAGGTGCGAATATGGCTAAAAGAATGCCGCGCGGGCGGGTTATTAGAAAGGCGCGGGCAGGTTATTTGACATAAATGTGGGCATCCCTTTATGCGCGCGGTGTCCTTTGATGCGCAGAGATTTCTTCCGTTAAGAACAATGGATTTTGACCAGGATGAAAATAACTTCTAAGAAAATCCTTTTTTGCTTTCAGAGATATTGCAAGAATTTTCAAAGAGTTAAAAAGAATTTAATTTATCTTTAACACTAAAACGTTGAGCTTCAAGCTGTCTGGAACGGAGCTCCGCTTTGCAGAGCTACGGAGCAATCCACGGAGCTCTGCCCTACTGTTGTACTAATTGTGTGAATAATAAAAAAAGCTATGCCAGAGATTATTTAGTCAAAAATTTTTGTAAACTAAATTTTTTCAAAACTTATTAACGGCAATTAAAAAACTGTAAAAATGCGAATAAAATAATTAAAACCCAGTAAAAACCCAGTACCATTCCTTGTGTAATTATGTTCTCATTGGTTTAATTACTTTATGTATTACAAAAGTGCCTGAAGATGATTATTTGTTGTTGTCGAAACGTTGCGATAAATATGAAGGGAATAATAAAAGTTTTATCGACTGTTTGTTATTTATTATAAAAATGTATTATTAGGTTGCCAAAACGTCCAAAACGTACATCAGTTTAAAAATGATTCCATTAATAATTTTACATAAAAAATATGTAAAAAAGTTTAGTTTTTAAAAATTTTTATTTTAGAGGCCATAACAATGTGACTTTGGTGCTCTCGTGGAATGTTATTCCCAACGCTGGCCACTTGCCTCTTGTTCAAGGAACCGGTTCGCATTCTTTCGCTTTTCCCAGCCAATACACTGCTGCAAGATCGTAAAATACGATGTGGATGCTAAATTAAAAGCAAGGGAAGACAAAAGATAATATAATTTTTAGTTCAATTACTTTATTTTTTGGTTTTTAATCGGTAAATGATTGGTGTAGTACATCACCACAAGATATTTTTGTGGGAAAAAACATTTTATTTGATAAAATATAAAACAAGCTATGCTGGGAGTTGTGATTCCATGCAAAAGATTTTTTGTTTTTATAAATTTAAAATAATTGTGTAATATTTAAATAAAATTTAAATTGAATAATTCGCCATAATTAATCTTAGTTTTAAAAATGAGCTCATAATAAGTTATTGTTGCAGGCGCTTAACAATGATGTAGTATTCTGTTTTTGTTTATGATACTCATTATTGTTTTTATTTATGATACTTATGGAAAACTATAACTTACTTGCGCATGTACATTTTTATTAAAATTATTTATAAAAAAATATTTCTACAGTTTAGCATTACAAATTAAAAACGATACGCAATATCAAGTTGTTGGTAGGATTTGAGATCTTGGGGTTATACCCCCTGAACTTTAGTGTTTTTAGAAACTACTTTTTTCCGGGAACGTTCCTGTTAATGGCCTGTTAATTAGGTGCTCAAAAATTAGCATCAAGTTAAAAATAGACTTATTGAGAAAATGTTGCAAATAATTTTGAAATTTTTGTTAATTTCGATATAGTTCTTACGGCCAATCAATCTAAATAATTCTTGGATGCCAAAATTAAAAATAATAATAAAAGGTTAAACAAGTAAAATCAAAAGCTAATACGTTTATTTCGTACGGCATTAAAGCTTTCAGGTATGTTCACTATCTTCAGCATAGGTGTTTTTGGGGGGACAGAGGGGTCCAACCCCCACCTAGAGCCAAAATTTTGGACCCGCTGGTAAAAATTCAGGCCTCCAAATTATTGATTTAAAAAAAACTTTGTAAAAAATCGGACCGCCTGACCCCCCATAAATTTGAAATCACGCACCCGGGGTCGACCCCTCTAAAAAGCCAGGCGGGTCTGGACCATAGGTGGGTAGCCTCCCGGATTTTGGGGGGTATACCCGACCCCCGAAATTTAGGGAGGGGGTGTCCCAAAAATTTTTTTTCGGGTATACCCCATTTGTAGCGTTTTTAGTACTGGGACCCCCAAATTTTAGGGGGGTGTCCGGGGTACCCAGAAATTTTAGGAAGGTTTCGGCTATAATCAGGGTTTTGGGGGTATAACTCCCCCAACCCCCCCCCTGCCGACCTATGGTCCGGACCATAGGTGGGCAGCCTCTCGGATTTTTGGGGGGGGTATAATGGGGGTCAAAATTTAAAGGGGGGGGGTCCGGCAAGAACCAAATTTTGAGGGGGGTGTACCCAATATTTCCGCGCTGCCTTAAAAGGGGCTTAAAACGCGTAAAAAACGTAAAACAAGCTTATAAATGCTTTAAAACTGTGTAAAATTAAAATAAGACCTTATTGCAACTTATAAATTTTATTTGTTAATTTTTTTGATAATAATGTGTAATAATAATAATTTAATAATAATAATAATAATTTTTAATAATAATTTTTTTAATAATAATATTCTTATAATTAGATTAGAAATCATAGTTTTTTTAATAATTACGTAATAATAGAATAGTAACATTATTTTCTTGATTATAAAGTCTAGTATCACAAACTTTTTAATCTTATATTTAATTAAAGATTATATACATACATGGGTGTAGCCGGGAGGGGGGGTCTAGACCCCTCTTTTAGGTCGGCAAAAAGAAAATTGTGGGTTAAATTTTCAAAAAGAAAAATGTGTGACCCCCCTTTTGCAGTGGCGTGCCCAGGATTTTATTTCGGGAGGGAGGCGGTCTGGGGGGCAGAATGCCCCCCGGGGGAGAAAATTTTTAATTTAAGCTGCTAAAATACACTTGAAATTTTAATTCCAGATGATACTTATTACAAAATTTAAGGTTTCTTATACCTACACATTTAAAACATGTGTTTAAAACGTTAATTAAAGGATAATAGTGTTTATAGTAGTTTTATTAAACTGTATACCTTAACTACTGAACGGGATAATCGATTTGTAATCGAAAAACTAAGATAAATTGTCAATTAACAATTAAATTTCCGCGCGAAGCGCGGAAAACATTTTTTTGTCCTTTTATAACGCTTAAAAATTTTTCTCCGGGAGGCGAATTGGGGGGTGTCCGGGGTCGGGGGTACCCCAAATTAGGGGGGGGGGTCAGCAAATCCGGGGGGAACCACGGCGGCCAGAGGGGAGAGGGTGTCCTCCAAACCCAACAACCCCAAAGGGGGTCTATCCGAGACGCAAACCCATCGTTTTTTCCGGTACCCCAAATTTAGGGGGGGTGTCAGCAAAATCCCACCACCCCGACCTTAATTTCAACCACATTACAAACAGTTTGTTAGAAGTCTTTTAAGACTTTTTTCTCTTTCCAAAAGGGGGGGGGCAACTCTCCCCCCCCTCGAGGGGGGGGGGCCCCCCCCCCCCCCCGGTATAACCCCTTCCCCCCCCCCCCCCCCTTGCCCACCTATGATCCGGACCCCCCTGAACCCCCCGTAAAAAATTTGGCCTTCTAGCCGACCTGAACAAAAACACCAATAATCTTTAGTAGGAGTAAAACAAATGCAAATTAGAAAATTAGAACAGTTATAAAATGCAAAACTAATATAATTTCATAGTTTGTCATTGCAGAATATTTTACTCCTACTGAAGATGGGTAACGAACATACCGAGCATGACCCAGGCAACAGCTAACTTTGCGTGCGTAAAGATTTCCATCACTTTATGCCATGAATGCTTAGACTTATATAGCTTAGATTGGTCTTTGCTTGTATTTAAAACAATAGGTATCCATAAATTATTGAAATAATAGTTTATCCTTCTTAATTTAAGAATCTGTGACATGTTCAAAAAAGTGAATTAAAACTTTAGCAACATTTACCAATAACCGGCTAACTTCTCATGCTTTTAACAGATAAGCTCCTGGTGCCTTTACTGTCAAATTAGAAAAAAAGTTTTTAAAGCAAAATCTGAAAATTTTTTTCATAAGTTTTTAGAGACGTAAATCCATACATGGCTTACATGCATACATGGGCACTAGGGAGAGGGGGGGTTAACCCCCCCCCCCAAATTCTGAGAAGGGGAGTTCAACTCAACCCCCCGCCCCAACTCAGAAGTGGGGGGGGGGAGAAAAAGTTAACCCCCCAATTCTGGAAAAATAAAGAAAAAAGTCTTTAAAATGACTTTTAACTGCCTTCAAACTTAAGTTTTGAGGTCAAAATGAATGTTTTAAACAGTAAAAAGCTCAAAAATGCAATAAAAAGGGCTTTTTGACCTAAAATTACCGTTTTTTACCTATTTTTTTTTAAATCGAAAACGATATGGGTAAAATACACTCCAGAAAAAAAAAACGATAAGGGTATTTTGCGTTTCTCGGATTTTAACCCCCTCCCCCTAATTTGGGGTTTAACTCCCCCCCCCACTCCGGACCAACTTGCCCATGAATGCTTACATGTTCTAGAATCTTTCTTCCCAGCCGGAGCAGCACTTACACCGTCATTCTAAAAATTAGGGGTTAACCCCAAACCCCCTTCCTTTCCTCGCTCCGGTTCCCATGTATTTAGGCAATTAATTATAAATTGTTTATCAAAAATAAACAGAAACGTTTAATACTTAATGTTAAAATAAAACTAAATTTAAAAAAAAGTTCGACAGTGAAGAAAATTTGAAACAATTAGTTTAATTTATTTTATTTATTAGAATGTCTATTTGGGTTGTTCTACAACTTGTGTTCAAAATTTTACCGGTCATAAAGGTTCTTTTTTATAAAAAATAAGTTATATTTAATAATTGATTAGATATAAATTTTTTGTTACTGTTGTGATTGCTGATTACTGTTATATTTGATTAAAGTGTTTGAAACCTTTTTTAAATGGGCTTTATTTATTCTTTGTTGCAGCAAACAAAATTACTTGTTTTTAATTACTTAATTGATATCGGAAGTACATAACTGTAAAAAAATTTTCTAAGTATTTTGAAAATTTATAAAATAGAACTGGGCCTACATTCTGGCTACGCCGATAAATTTGTTGACAATAAAAAATGTTTCTTGACCATTTTTTTAAAATAATCCTAAAATGCTTTAGCAAAGTAGGAAGCCGCAATGAGATTTAATGGTCTTGTGAAAATTTCATAGAAATAAAATTTTTAGTTTAAATAAAACAATAATAAAGCTAAACAGGTATCTTACGTTTGAAAGTATTTTTTCTTTTTGTTTATAGCATTTAAGAACAAAATAAAATTTGGCGTAGTTAACGTTTATCGCAGTTGCCAGAATTCGTTAGTGGTAATGTTCCGATTTATTTATTGTTATTTTTTGCTTTTGTAGTGGTGGTGCTGCTGTTGTTTTTTTTTTCACATTCCTAAATCAAAATAAAATCGATTTAATTATTGTTGTTCTACATAAACACTTTTTCAGCAATTGATTTGAGGTTCTTTTTCCAACATATTTGCATTAATATGCTGAATAATACTACAAGTAGAGCGGTAAAATATTTTTATGATTATAAATAAATTTCAGATTAAAATAATTTCATCTGTTTCATCTAAGGCTGGTTTCCACTAAAATAATTTAACATTTTCTGCAATAATTTCTGCGGCCTGCGCTAGCTTTTAAGCTGACACTTTTTTATATTATGAAATAATCTATTTAAACGTCACAACTTTATGATGCGATAATGTTAGCGTGATTTTGACATTAAAAAAAACACCTAATATAATGTTAAAATTGTTCAAACTTATTACGAAATGGTGAAACCCTTGCCGGGTGTGTCACGCCCAGCGTTGAGACGCCAGTCAAGGCTTCCAACTTCCGTAAATACGGATGATTGTATTTATAAAGAAATTTTTTGAAGTTATATAGCGACATGTTGTTCCATTTTTTTGATAGTAAACTTTCTAGACGGAACATAAAAAGCAGGCACTTATTTATATACTATGCTCTGTCTTTTTATATCCACATCAGCAAGTTATTAATGATCCAACGACGAAGTAATCACCAGAACTGTCACATAAGTTTTATAAGGCGACTATGAAACGCGCTATAACAGCTTATATGAGCAGCCTGTGATTTTAAGCTGAATAAGTTGAAGCTAAAAGCTGAAGCTAAAAATAAAATAATATTAACTTATACATAACCACTATCTCAAACAGTACAAACAAATGTGAACTCATTGCTTGCCAGTGATTTCAAAACAACACTTAAGCAAACAAAAAAGTCCACACTGATGCACATTGGAATCCACTGAAAGTCAAGGATGCATTACGGATTAAAATGAATCAACGTGAAGCTCCTTGTCCCCAGCAGGTTCCAGTTGGCGTTTTGTGCATTAGTCTTAAACGCCCTTGGTGTTGCACTCGTCAGTAAGACCACCAAGCCTAACAGCACAATATATATACATAACCCATAAGTAAATTTACAAACAACATGCAAAACATTAAAAACAATAAAAACAATAAAAAACATTAACATTTAATATTAAAACAGAGGACACTAAAATAAGTTGTTGTGATTTTCTGCAACCTTATATAGTAACTTTGACAGGCAATAAAGAGCATTTATGACCCCATAATCCATTGTAATTACCAGACACACATGCAATTATACCACTGAGTGTAGAATTGTTTTACAAAACACACCTGCATGTATAGCACTGAGTGTAGAATTGTTTGGAAACTTATGGATTATATTATATTACAAGCAAAATTTAACAATTTTGGGGTTTTTTTTAATTATTAAAATGATTAAGTTGGGTTTATTTTAAAATTGTTTTTATAATATTTTAAGTAAATTACTTTTTTGTTTTATTTTTTGATTTGTTAATGTTTTTTTAATTTTTAATTTTTTAATGTTAAATTACTATTTAAATATATTTAAGGTTATGTTTTGCTAAAAAATTATGCTTTTGACAAAAAAGTACTATAATTAAAAGATAAGACATAATAATGATAGACCTAAACACTAAACATGCTGGATTACTATTTGGAGTTTATGTTTTGTTTAAAAAATTTTTATTATAAATAGTTTTGATTATGATTGTTATAATTAAAAATGTAAAATAAGAAGCCATATAATTAAACACTAAACATCCTGGATTGCTCCAGGTGTAGCATTAAGCCACCATAATAAGGCATCCCAGAAAACTCCGGGGGCAGCTTAAATAGCTACGGTTATTAAATTTAAATTTTAAAAACCCAAAGTTTTTTATACAAAATTTTACTAAACACTAAACATCCTGGATTTCTCCAGGTGTAGCATTAAGCCACCATAATAAGGCATAGAATAAGGCAAGCCACCATAATAAGGCATAGAATAAGGCATAGCAATTTATGTTTTCAAATTTGTGGTGGGCCAAAAAACTGCAAATTTTTACTATTGTACCCAAAAAAACGCACTTATACAACAGAAAATCATTAAAATTTTAATTAGGGTAACTAACTTAATTTCGGCCACCTTTTTTATTTTTTTGAATAAGTTTTTTTTGGCTCTTCTAATCGAGCCAGGATTTGGTCTAAAAATCAAAGGACAACTATTTTTGTTATTCGAGTGTAAAATTTCTGTTGCCTATCTTTGATGTTTTATATCTGACTGCATTCCTCCGCCAAGAAAATAACCTGAATTTTTTTTACTGCATTTCAATAATCTTTGAAAAATTCCTATACCAATACCAGTTTATTGATAGTTCAAACCTAGCCAATTGGGAGTTGGATTACTCCAGCCAGCACAGACGGTTACTTCACAGATGGATTTTTACTACGTATATCTTATAAATGTATCCCTCCGCCAAAGAAAATAACCTGACATTTTTACAGTGTTTTAATTTACTTTCACAACGTTTTGAAGCATTGGTACTCTATATCGTGGTAAGTGGTGGGTTGGGTGGGGAAACCCCATTGACATTTATATTTAATATATTCGCCCTATAAATGCTTCCCTCCGCCAAGAAAACAACCTTACTTTTTTAATGTTTTTCTATATTATTTTTGAGAAATTCCTTCCGGTCTATCCATAATTTAATACAACCTATTAAATTATGTGTTATGTAACCTGAACCACACCCGTACACATGATGGTGTAAATCGTGTTAAACGCGTTCTTTCACGTGAATTTTAAGGTGGCCGAAATTAACAGAATCTTCAAATGCGCATTTAGTATAACGCATTACAAATTGATTTTGAAGAAAATAATAAAACATGAAAATTAACAATTTTAAGCCTTAAAAGTTATTTTAAGGTTATGTAGTGCTTCGTTCTGAATTTGATGCAGTTTGAAAATCACAATAAATTCACTTTTTGTATGAAAATGTTGATACTGCAGAATAACAAATAAAAAACTTTTGAAAAACACTTTATTCAACATTAATACAGTTACTTTTGTGCTAGTTATTTTGCATTTTAAAAATAAGCCAATTTTCTAACACAACACCCTAAATTGGTGGCCGAAAATAAGGCCTGGCCCAAATTAAGTCAGATGCTCTAATACGTCTGTTATTGAATTAAGTTTTTTTTACAAATTCAGTATATTATTATTAAACAAACGCTGGTGATATTACTTTAGTTTCGCATTACAAAAATGGGTCTGGTATAAAAAGAACCCCACTGGAAAATAAAAATTATTTTTGTATAAAATAAAGTTTAGTCAAATTTCTCAGAATCTGTAAAATTAACTGCAACTTAACTTATGCATTATTTAAACAATTTTTTTGTTCACTTATGTTTTTGTAACAGTAGTATTTTTGCTGAAAAAATTCCTTAATTTAAAAAGTAAACCTTTACAAAAGATGTTTATGAGTACATATCATTTAAAATTGACTAAGGCTCATTTATTTGCGGAAGTTTTTTTTTGACGGAAAAAAAAACCTCACACGAAACCCCTATTTATTTATTTATTTTTGAAATAAAATCTTGTAAAAAATGTTTATTAGAATTGCAGATTAAACTTAAATCAATTTTTAGTCATTCGCAATTACATCAATATGAGCACATTTATTGGTCGATTTAAGTTGCCGCTGTTTTATTCGGTAAATGGAATTGCATCCTCTAGCCCTAAATGGATTGGAGTTTTGTGCGCCACAAGTTTTCCGACAATTCGGAGCAATTTTTCTTCGTTCTCAACTTCATTTTGCTTTCGCCTTTCTAATTCGTTAAATTTCAACAATGTCAAAGTTAGAGAACTGCATTCTACCAATCGGCATCAGGCCGGCCATAATAAATGGTCAAATATTAGGCATGGTAAAGCGCTGAAGGACAGTGCACGAAGCAAACTCTTTAGCAGACTGTGCAAAGATTTAGTAAAGGCCTGTCCAAGTGAGTTAATATTAATGATAACATTAATGTTTTTATTGTAAATGTTTTTTATGATACTGTGCATCTTATTTATGTAAATTTAATAGCAAACTTTCGTCTTAAAAATTTTATTTTTTTTTGTTTAAATATTTTAGAAGAAAAATGCTTTAAAAATATGCAGTTATTGACTTAAAGAAGCCAATAACTGTCGCCAAATACAACGATGTTTTTTCTAATAAAAATTTTCATGAATTTGATAAAAATATTTTTTGTTGGAGCCAGCAACACTCCCATTCCTCTCTTCTGATGATCATAGGTGAGAAAGGGGGTATGGTGGGGTCCACCCCCCCTAGCCTCGAAATTTTAGGACCTCGCCCCTAGGCGAAAATCTAGGGGGGCCTTCCCCCACCGATTTTTTTACCCCTGACCCCCTCTAGATTTTAAATCTGACCTCCCCCCCTCCCACCTCGGAAAAATTTCAGGTACTTTTTTATACTAAATTTTCTCCCAAAAACGTCAATTTTTAACACAAATTCATGTTTTTACACCCTTTTTATACTAGAATATCGCTTGTTATTCAATAAAATGTAGTATTATCCATTAAACAGAAAAATTATTTTAGTTACTATGGCTTAAAACTATTTTGCGCCGGACACCGGACCCAACCTGACCCCCTCTAGATTTCAAAATGTACTAAAATGTGCTATTTTGCAGCCCGGGTCGACACCCCTAAAAAGCTGGGGGGAAGGGGGTTCGGACCCCCCTGGAACCCCCCTCCTAGAATTAAAAATGCGATTTACCCGGGTAACCACCCCCCTAGCTTCCGGTACCGTTCTTACCTATGCTGGTGATCATAGGTGTTTTTGGTCAGGTCCGCTAGAGGGGTTCACCTCCGGGTGGAAGGCCAAATTTTTTTTAGGGGGGTCCAGGGGGGTCCGGACACCCATACATGGGCTAGTTGGTCCGGAGTGGGGGGTTAAACCCCAAATTAGGGGGGGTTAAAATCCAAGAAACGCAAAATACCCATATCGTTTTTTTCTGGAGTGCATTTTACTCATATCGTTTTTCGATTTTGAGAGAAAAATAGGTAAAAAACGCTAATTTTCGGTCAAAAACCCCTTTTTATTGCATTTTTGAGCTTTTTATTGCTTAAAACATTCATTTTGACCTCAAAACTTAAGTTTTGAGGCAGTTAGAAGTCATTTTAAAAACATTTTTTCTTCATTTTTCCAAAATTGGGGGGGGGTTAATCTTTTCTCCCCACCCCACTTCTAAGTGGGGGGGTTATAAACCCCCCTTCTCAAAATTTGGGAGGGGGGAGTTAACCCCCCAACCCCCACCCCTGTGCCCATTTATGCGGACCCCCCTGGCTTTTTAGGAGGGGTCGACCCCGGGTGCGGGGGGGTCAGGGGGGTCCAATTTTTTTAACAAAATTTTTTTAACTCAATAATTTAAGTGTTTTTAGGTCTAATATTGAATTTTATGTACTAAAACAGCCTATTTAGGCCTAAAAAGTGTATTTAAACACTATTTTTAACTAAAAAACCGTGTTTTTGACAGTAAATAAAAAAATATACTTCCAAATTGGTCGGGAGAGGGAGAAGGGGGGTCAGGCCGGACCGCTCTCGAGCTTTGGGGTGAGAGGGGGGCTCCCTGGATTTTTTCTAAGGGGGAGAGGTCCAAAATTTTGGTACTAGGGGGGTGGACCCCTCTGTCCCCCCCCCCAAAAAAAAACACCTATGCTGGTGATCAGTACGTTAAAATCTAGTTTCGTTGGTATATTTTGATATAAAAAAGGTTCATAAGTGTATTATAATAAATATTTTGTAATATGTATAAAAAATATCTGTCACTGCTATTTAGGAGGAACATCAACAGATCCTTTGGTAAATGATAATCTTCGTAAAGCAATAGAAGCTTGTAATGCTGCAATGATGCCGAAAGATACCTTGGAACGTCAATTGACACGCCTTAGGGTCAGTTATCTATATTTAGTTTTCCGGTTAAATAATTTAAAAGGACCTAATTGACTTAAATGTTGATTAATCAAGTTGACAATTGAGTTTGCAAACAAAAAAAACATTAACGCCGAAATACGAGGCTTTTTTAAGAAAATTTTTCACGACATTTAGTCGCACCTATAGGTAGGCTGGGGAAGGGGGTTATACCTCCTAAAAATCCCTATTATGGCCGACACCCCACCTAAAGTTTGGGGGTACCGCGGACACCCCCCCCCCTAAAATTTGGAGGGTACTAAAAACGGTAAAAATGGGATATTTGAGGTATACCCCAAAAATTTTTTTTGGGACACCCCCCCCCCCCCCCCAGAAGTAGAGGGTTTAACAACCCCCCCCCCACTCCGGACCAATTTGCCCATGTATAGTCAAATCCTCCAATAAAGCGGGGGGAGGGGCATTTCCAGACCGTGCACAGGTCTGGGATTAGTGGGATATAGTAATTAATGGTATATACGAAAAACATGACTTTTTCTTACAAATATTATCGTTTATTCACCAATTGAGAACAATGTCTGCGAAGCAGAAAATTTTTGTTTTTTTTTGCGTCTTTATGCATTAAATATGCCGCAGAAAAACTTATGGGACAAAATATTTTCTTAATGTTTTTTGTAAAAACCAAAGGGGACCCTTACAAAATTTTTTTCTCCCTTAGAATTTGAAGGGGGATATATCCTACATCCCCCTGGATACGGCCCTGGTATTATACTGAAATTGGGGGAAGGGCATACATGGGCACCGGGGGGGGTTTTGAGGAGTTGAGCCCCCAAATTCTCGAGAAGGGGGTTTAACCCCCCTTCTCAGAATTTGTGGGGGGGGTTAACCCCCCTCGAACCCCCCCGTGCCCATGTATAGCTTCCCGACTTCAGTATAATCCAGCCTGGGCTGGGGGATATATTCCCATCGTACAAAGCGAAAAAATTTGTGAGGTCCCGCTTTTGGTTTTTACAAAAAAAAATGATGAAATATTTTTTCATCAACGTTTTTCTGCGACTAGAAAACGCAAAAAATCAAAAATTTTCTGCTTCGGCCAGAACTCTTCTTCAATTAAGATAAATAAACGATAATATTTGCTAGCAAAAATTCATTGTTTTTCGTATATTCATTAATTACTATCCTGCCACTAATCCAGACCTGTGCACCGCTACCTGAAATTACCCCTCCCCCGCTTTATTGGAAAAATTTGACTTGTACATGGGCAACCCGGTAAGAGAGGGTTGTTAAAATTGTCTAGTCGGGGGGGGGGGGGTGCCAAAAAAAATTTTTTGGTGTCCATTACCTTTTTAGTACCCCTCCAATTTTAGGGGGGGGGCTCCCGCCGGTACCCAAAGTTTAGGGTGGGGTGTCGGCATAATAGGATTTTTAGGAGGTACGCAGCCTACCTAGGTACAACTAAATGTCGTGAAAAATTTTCTTAAAAAAGTCATATTTTCGGCGTTAATGTTTTTTTTTGTTTGCAAACTCGATTGTCAACTTGATTAATCAACATTTAGGGCCTTTTTAAATTATTTAACCGGAAAACTAAATATAGATAACTGACCCTAAATTGAGCGTTCCAAGGTATCTTTCAGCATCTGCAGCATTTACAAGCTTCTATTGCTTTACGAAGATTATCATTTTACCAAAGGATCTGTTGATGTTCCTCCCTAAATAGGATATTTTTATACATATTACAAAAATATTTATTATAATACACTTATGAAGTTCTTTTTATATAAAAATTTCTACCAACGAAACTAGATTTAATTACTGATCGCCGGGCATGGTGTTTTTTTGGGGGGGGGCGCGGGAGGGGTCCACCCCTAGTACCAAAATTTTCGAAATATCCCCCCCTTAAAAAAATCCAGGACTCCCCAAAGCTCGACATCCCCCCCCCCCCCGTCCCGACTAATTTGGAAGTATATTTTTTATTTACTGTAAACACGGTTTTTTAGTTAGAAATCGTGTTTTAAACACACTTTTTAGGCCTACAATTAGGCTGTTTTCAGTACATAAAAATTCAATATTAATTAAAAACACTTAAATCATAAGTTAAAAAAATTTTGTTAAAATTGGACCCCCCCTCATTAGAAATTTCGCACCCGGTAGACCCCTCCTAAAAAGCCAGGGGGTCCGCATATATCGGCGTGGGGGGGGTTGGGGGGGCTAACTCCCCCCAAATATGAGAAGGGGTTAACCCCCCACTTCAAAGAAGTGAGAAAGGTTAACCCCCAATTTTGGAAAAACGAAGAAAAAATGTCTTTAAAATGGACTTCTAACTGCCTCCGACTTGGTTTTGAGGTCAAAATGAATGTTTTAAGCAATAAAAGCTCGAAATTGGGTTTTTGAGCGAAAATTGACATTTTTACCTATTTTCTCAGAAATGTGAGTAAAATGCACTCCGATTATGGTATTTTGCGTTTCTTGGGTTTTAACCCCCCCCTAATTTGGTTTTTCGCAGCGGATTGCCCATGTATGGTGTTGGGACCCCCCTCCGAACTTGCCCCTAAAAAAAAAATTTTGTTCACCCCGGAGGTGGACCCCCCCTAGCGGACCTGAGCGCCCTATGATCACCAGCGTGGTAAGAACGGTACCGGAAGCTAGGGGGGTGGTTTGCCGGGTAAATCGCATTTTCTAGGAGGGGTCCCAGGGGTCCGAACCCCCTTTCCCCCCAGCTTTTTGCAGATTGCAAAATCGGCGCATTTTCAGTACATTTTGAAGTGTCAAGAGTAGGTTGGGGTGCGGCTGTGCGGCGCAAAATAGTTTTAAGCCATAGGTAACTAAAAATAATTTTTTCTGTTTGATGGATAATCTACATTTTATTGAATAACAACGAATTATTCTAGTATAAGAAAAGGGTGTAAGAAAACATGACGTTTTTGGGAGAAAATTAGGTATAAAAAAGTACCTGAAATTTTCCGAGGTGGGGAAGGTCAGATTTCTTAAGAGGGGTCAGGATTGAGAATCGGTGGGACCCCCCCTAGATTTTCGCCTAGGGGCAAAGTCCCTAAAATTTCGAGGCTAAGATCAAGTTCCACCATACCAACATTCTCACCTTTATGGGAAAATATATACCACTTCCAACGAAAAATTTTGTTTTATCAAATTCATGAAAATTTTTATTAGAAAAAACATCCGTTGTATTTGGCGACAGTTTGTTGCGACCTTAAGTACAAAATAACTGCATATTTTTAAAGCATTTTTCTTCTCAAAATATTTAAACAAAAAAAAATAAAATTTTTAAGACGAAAGTTTTGCTATTAAATTTACATAAATAAGAATGCACAGTATCATAAAAAACATTACAATAAAAACATTAATGTTATCATTAATATTAACTCATTCCAAAACTATAGGCCTTTCCTAAATCTTTGCCGCGTCTGCTAAAGAGTTTGCTTCGTGCACTATTACTTCAGCGCTTTCCCATCCTAATATTTGACCATTATTATGGCCTAATATGGTGAATGCAGTTCTCTAGGCTTTTTTTAACATTGTTGAAATTAATTAGAAAGGCGAAAGCAAAATGAAGTTGAGAACAAAGAAAATCTACAAATTGTCGGAAAACTATGGCGCACAAAAACTCCAATCCATTTAGGGCTCAAATCCGTCCATTACCGAATAAAACAGCGGCAACTTAATCGACCGATAAATGTGCTCATATTGATGTAATTGCCGATGAGCTAAAAATTGATTTATTTAATCTGCAATTCTAATAAACATTTTTTACAAGATTTTATTTCCGAAAATAAATCAATAAATCGGGGTTTCGTGTGGTCTTTCCGTCCAAAAAAAACTTCCGCCAATGAGCCTTAGTCAATTTTTAAATGATATGTACTCATAAACATCTTTTGTAAAGGTTTACTTTTTAATTTAAGGAATTTTTTAGGAAATTGTCTGTCAAAAACATAAGTGAACAAAAAATTGTTTAATAATGCGTAACATCCTAATTTTACAGATTCTAAAATTTGACTAAATATTTATTTTTTATACAAAAATAATTTTTTATTTTTCCCATCGTTCTTTTTATACCGGGTCCATTTTTGAGTGCAAAACTAATTAATATCGGCCAGCGTTTGTTTAATAATAATATTGAATTTGTAAAAAAAACTTCAATTAGATAACAGAACGTACTGAGCATCTCGACTTAATTTGACCAGTTTCCGGCCACCAATTTAGTATTTGTGTTCAAAAATTGGCTTAAATACAAAATGACTAGCACAAAAGTAACTGTATTAATGTTGAATAAAGTGTTTTTCAAAAGTTTTTTTTATTTGTTATTCTGCAGTATCAACATTTTCATACAAAAAGTGAATTTATTGCTGATTTTCAAACTGCATCAAATTCAGAACGAAGCACTACATAACCTTAAAATAACTTTTTTAAGGCTTAAAATTGTTCAGATTTTCATGTTTTACTATTTTCTTCAAAATCAATTTGTAATGGTACTGAATGCATTTGAATATTTCTGTAATTTCGGCCACCTTAAAATTCAGTGAAACGTGTTTCGCAATTTACGCCCATGTGTACGGGTGTGGGTTGGTTTACATAACACATAATTAATGATTGTATTAAATTATCGATAAAGTTCGGAAGGAATTTTGTCCAAAAAGTAATATCCAAAAAAACTGAGTTAAAAAAGTAAGGTTGTTTTCTTGGCGAAAAGGGAGGGCTTATAGAGCGAATATATTAAATATAAATGTCAATGTTCCCCACCCAACCCGCCGCTACCACGGTACCAATGTTGCAAAACATTGTGAAATAATTAAAACACTGTAGAAATGTACAGTTATTTTTGGCGGAGGGATATAGGGTATACGCAGTAATATGAACGAGCGTCTGTGCTGGCTGGAGTAATCCAACTCCCGAGATGGCAGTTTGAATTATATGAACTGGTATTGGTATAGGAATTTTTCAAAGATTATTGAAATGCAGTAAAAAAAAATTCAGGTTATTTTCACAGGAGGAATGCGGTCAGAAAATGTCGAAGATAGGCAACGAAAATTTACACTCAAATAACAAAAATAGTTGTCCTTTGATTTTTAGACCAAATCCTGGCTGGAGAGCCAAAAAAAAGTTATTCCGAAAAATAAAAAGGTGGCCGAAATTAAGAGTTGGTTACCCTATTAAAATTTTAATGATTTTCTGTGGTGTGAGTTACAATAGTAAAAATTTGGGTTTTTGGCCCACCACAAATTTGAAAATTAAATACCCACTATACTTACTATGGTGGCTTAATGCTACACCTGGAGAAATACCAGGATGTTTAGTGTTTAAAATTTTGTATAAAACTAGGGTTTTTAAAATTTAATAACAGTAACTATTAGCTCCCCAGAGTTTTCTGGATGCCTTATTATGGTCGTCACACCTCAACAATGCCCAGGAAATGTTTTTTGTTTTTAATTATATGGCTTCTTATTTTGCATTTTTTGATTTATTAACAATCATAATCAAAACTATTTATAATAAAAATTTTTTAAAGACAAAACATAAACTCCAAATATTTGGTGTTTTAGGTCTATCATTATTATGTCTTATCTTTTAATTATAGTACTTTTTTTGTCAAAAAGCATAATTTTTTCAGCAAAACATAACCTTAAATATATTTTAAATAGTAATTTAACATTAAGAAAATTAAAAATTAAAAAAAAACATTAACAAATCAAAAAATAAAACAAAAGATAATTTCCTTAAAATATTATAAAAAACATTTTTAAATAGTTTAATAATTAAAAAAAACCCCTTAAATTTTGCTTGTAATATAATATAATCCATAAGTTCCAAACAATTCTACACTCACTAAGTGCAGGTGTGTTTGCAAAACAATTCTACACTCAGCGTATAATTGCATGTGTGTGTGATAATTACAATGCATTATGGGGTCATAATGCTCTTTACCTGTCAAGGTTACATATAAGGTTGCAGAAAATCACAACATTATTTTGGTGTCTTAATGTTAATGCTTTTTATTGTTTTATTGTTTTTAATGTTTTGCATGTTGTTTGTAGACCTACTTATTGGTTATGTATATATATATTGTGTTTAGCTCAGTGGGGTCTTACTAGTGCACCAAGCCGTTAAGACTAATGCACGAAACGCCAACTGGAAGGTCCCCCTGGGGGACAAGGAGGGGCTTAGCGTCTCATTTTTAATCCGTAATGCATCCTTGACTTTCAGTGGATTCCAATGTGCATATAAACTTTTTTGTTTGCTTAGTGTTGTTTTGAAATCACTGGCGAGCAATAGGTTTACATTTGTTGTACTGTATATAAGTTAATTTATTTTTATTTTTAGCTTCAGCTTTTAGCTTCAGCTTTTTTAGTTTCAGCTTTTTAGCTTCAACTTATTCAGCTTAAAATCACAGGCTATTTTTAACCTGGCTTATAAACTTATGTGACAGTTATGATCATCCTTCGTCCA
>JASAMX010033441.1:0-11313 GCA_030248175.1 Microlaimidae sp. YZB2_3
CATCACGAAATTGAAAGAAGGAAGAAAAAATAAAAGACAAGGTTTCCACTCCAACGGTACGAAGAAGAAGAACGGAATGAGGACGACGACGAAATTCGAGCAGAAACGGGGTAAGGGAAATTTTCCCAACAGCTGCCACTTTTGATCCCCCTCCGTTCTTTCTAATAAGCGATAATTCATAAAGGGAACACGTTTTTGCCAGCAGCCTTGCAGTTGCAGCACATCCACGTATTAGCAAAATTATTATTATTATTAAATTACTATATATATTAGGTACTATTGGATTTCTAAGCCCGCCCATTGTGTTACTGTGTGTATATACGACCGTTGTCTTGGTGCTTATTTGAATTTCCGTGCCTCTTACACGCCACAATAATTGTAAAATATATAAACTGGAAACTCCCCATTAATGAATGTTACGAAAGCGAGCATAACATACAGAAAAAGTAACCATATCAGTGGCGTGCCCAGGGGGGCGGCCGTCCCCCCCTCCCGCAATCCGGCGAAGCCCGATTTTTTCGAAAGGGGGGACCCTTACGTTTTTTGCATTTTGGGAGAGAAAATTTTTTTTCTTCAATATTAATACAGAAACTTTCCTGATACCTTCCAAAAACCATATTAATAGTCCAAAAACCAAATTTTTAATTTAGTTTAATTTGACAGTTTATCTTAGTTTTTTGATTTCAAATCGATCATTCCGTTTAATAATTAAGGCATACATATTAAATCAAACTACTATACACACTATTGACTTTTTTAACGTTTTAAACACATGTTTTAAATCTAAAAGGATAAAAAAACCTTAAATTTTTGTAAAAAACATCATCTGGAATTAAAATTTCTAGTGTATTTTAGCGCATCAAACTAAAAATTTTCTGCCCTGGGGGCATTCTGCCCCCCAAACCCTCCTGACAGACAAGGGGCTCTGCCCCTTGACACCGCCGGGGGCTCTCGCCCCCCAGATCCTCATTTCTGGGGGGGCTGCCGCCCTGCAAACCCCCTTCAGGATTATTATTTACCCCCTCCCCGCAAACCGCCCCCCCAAATAAAATCCTAGGGGGCGGGTTCAAAATTTTGGCTCTGGGGGGTGCACCCCTCTGTCCCCCCCCCCAAAAAAAAGACCTATGGTCAGGAGGGGGGAGGGGGTCAGCCTCGTTAGGGGGGAGTTAAGTGGGACCGCTCTCAAGCTTTGAGAGGGGGGTGGAGCGGTGTACCCCTCTGTCCCCTCTCAAAAACATCTATTTTCACGGGTATAAAAATGGTGTAAAAACATAAGTTTGTTTTAAAAATTCACGTTTTTGAAAAAAATTTAGTATAAAAAAAGTATAAACTTAAAGTTTTCTCGAGGGGAGGGGGTAAGGTTTCAAATTCTAGAGGGGGATCAAGCGTAAAAAATTCAAAAATTTGGGTGACGGGGAGGGGGCCCCAGTGGCGTGCCCAGAGGGGGGGGGGGACGGCCGCCTCCCACCCCGAAATCCGGCGAAGCCGGATTTTTTTCGCAAGGGCAAGGCTTACTTTTTTTTGAATTTTGGGAGAAAAAAATTTTTTTAAATATATATAATCTAGAAACATTCCTGATGCGTTCCAAAAACATAAAAATAGTCAAAAAACCAAATTTTCCCGCTCGGCATCAGTTTAATTGACGATTTATTCTTAAGATTTTTTCAATTTCAAATCGATTTTGCCGCTCAATAATTAAGGCATACATGTTAAATAAAACTACTATAAAGACTATTAACCTTTTATTAACGTTTTAAACACATGTTTTAAATGGATCGGAATAAAAAACCTTAAATTTTGTTTTAATTATCATCTGGAATTAAAATTTCTAGTGTATTTTAGCGCCTTAAATTAAAAATTTTCTCCCCCGAAGGGCATTCTGCCCCCCAGACCCCCCATTTTTGGGGGGCTAGTAGGGTCAGTATGTACTTATGTCAGTATGTACTAGGTTCAGGGTTAGTATGTACTTCCCCAGACCGCCCCCCCCCGAAATGAAATCCTGGGCACGCCACTGGGGGGCCCCTGGATTTTTTTCTAGGGGGCGGGCCAAAATTTTGAGGCTAGGGGAGTAGACCCCACCCTACCCTCCCCCTTGTTCATCTATGGGCATGTCCATTGCTCTTCTAGATTTTAAATTTTTGCACCACGGGTCGACCCCCCTATAAAGCAAGGTGGGTCCGGTCCGGACCCTCCCTGGGACCTACCTTCTACAATTCAAAATTCGATTTACCCCGGGTAACCACCCCCTAGCTTCCCGGACCGTTCTCACCTATAGGCACGGGGGGCTTTTTAAAACGGGAGGGCAATAAAACGGGGGGCAAGCAAGGGAGAAAGAAAAAGAAAAAAAAGAAAAAAAGAGAAAAAAGAAAAAAAGAAGAGAAAAGTGAAAAAAGGGACAAAAAAGCGAAAATAAGGTAAAAATAGGTCTAAAATGGCTTAAAATGCATTGAAATAGCAAATAGGCTAAAAACTGCCAAAAATTTCGCGACGATGGCGTCATAATAGGTAAAAAATGGCGCCATAATTTTTCGGTACTTTTTCATTTTTGGGCGAGGGGAAATAAAACGGGGGGCAAATCCTCAAATAAAGCGGGGGGGGGGGCATTTTCAGACCGTGCAAACGTCTGGACATCTATTATATTTTATAGAACAAAACCTAATTTAATGTGAGTAAAAAACAATATAAAAATTATACAACAAACAAGCAGACCTGTGCACTGCCCCCGGGGTTTTATTGGGGGGAATTCCAAAACGGGGGGCACAAGGGGGCAACTTTTTTGAAACAGGGAGGGCAATAAAACGGGGGAGGTGCAAGCAGGGGGGAAATAAAAAAAGAGAAAAAAAGAGAAAAAAGAAGGGAAAAGGGAAAAAAGGAACAAAAAAAGCGAAAGAAGATAAAAATAGGTCTAAAATGGCTTAAAATACATTGAAATAGGCTAAAAACTACAAAAATTTGCGATAAAAATCCTCCAATAAAACGACGAGAGCATTTCCAGACCGTGCACATGTCTGAACAAGGCATAGAATATAAATGTAGAGCAAAAATTTATTTCGATAATGATAAGAAGAACTCTATTTTTTACACTAAAATAACGAATTTACTTTGTTAACAAAACATTAGTTTAAATTAAAACAAAACTATTACATAAATTGGCAAATTATGGCTGCCCAGTGCCAGTGCCCACCGATGCAAGTATAATACAGATCTGTGCACGGTCTGGAAATGCCCCCGCTTTATTGGTGTTTTTGCCCCCCCCCCCCCCCCGTTTCAAAAAAGTTGCCCCTCGTCGGCCCCCGTTTTGGAATTGCCCCCCAATAAAACCCTGGGGGGCAGTGCACAGGTCTGATAATATACTTGATATACCATTTATTTTAAAACTCGTTTATGGATTTTTGACGAAATGTCAAACTTCTCGCCTATTTACATCTTATTTGTAAACTTTGACACAATCATTCGCGCTATAATTTAGAACTTTATTTACCAAAGAAAGACGGAGAATGTGCGAAGGTCTTTCCGCACTTATTACCCACTTTCAAACCTGGTGGCGTGGCAGCAAAAAACAGCAAAGCAACGCTAATGCACTTTATTCGGCATTGGCTATTGTCAAGGAAGGAACACAGCGCAGCGGGTTAACAACTTTGGTTTGGTAACTGGCTGCGCCGCCACAGCGCGACGACACTTCCCCTTTTTCGGGTGGCAAATTAGACGCAGAATTCGGGGGATGATCAAAAAAATATAAACCAGTTTTTTTGCATTTGAATTTAAATTTTGCTTTCTTGTTAAAATACAATAATACGACAGAGAAGAACGGATTTTTAATTAGTAACAAAAACACACTCGCAATTGAAATTTATGAAAAGACTTAAAATAAGTGAACGACATAAGTTATTATAAAAGAATTTTTTGGCCCTGAGAGAAAACTATCAAACACCGAAAATATAACATTTTAAAAACTTTAAATTATTATTGTTTAAAAATGAGTTAGTCAAACTTAGTATTCTAAATTAAAACGATTTCTTCTCTTTTTTCCAATTGGTGACTTTTGTTTTGTAATTTTCTTAACCCATTACCAAATTGAGTGAATTTTTTTGAATTACTTGAAATAAATTTAGGCCACCCGTTTTACTAAACAAAACCACTTGAAATATCATTTTTTTAAAAATAATTTAAAATTAACGTTTGTAACTTAACATAAAAAGTTTTTTATAGGTTTTTAAGACTATTTATGCATGGAAGTAAGTATACACATTAACATGCTTTTATTAAGAACTAAATTTTATTATACGTTGTGCGCCAATTTTCAATTTCTAAAGAAAAATATTCATATAAATTATATTTTTTTAGAACAGAAGCGGGCCGGCTATGGATATTTCATATGACCGCCTAATACTCTTTACCAACACTGTTGTTGGTGTAGTTTTAGTCAAGGCCCCACCCCTACTAGCATAGGTGGGCAGGGGGGTTGGGGGGACTTATACAGTTATACCCCCAAAAAATACCGATTATAGCCGACAACCTCCCCCCCTCCCAAATTTGGGGGTACCCCGGACACCCCCCACCCCCTAAAAATTGGGGGTCCCATAACTAAAAACGCTAAAAATGGGGTATTTGAGGTATACCCCCAAAAAAATTTTGGGACAACCCCCCCCCCAAATTTGCGAAGTTGGGTATACCCCCAAAAAATCCTGGAGGCTGCCCACCTATGCCTACAAGGGGATTGCAGGGAGAAGACGTGAGTTTTACATCTTTCAAAAAGATAATAATAATAAAATAAATAATGTGATTGAAAATGAAATACCTAACCAAAAAAACTATAGATAAGTGATAAAAAAAACACCGATTTTTAAAAAAAAAAAAAACCCATATCTCCTTAAATACAACTCAAAACTCAAATTGAAAGGTCTTAATAAAATCTACGCCAAAAATTACCATGGAAAAGTCGTTTTTACCTATTTTAACCCAAAATTTAAAAAATATGACATTTTAAAACTTTGCATTTTTTCTCGAAAACGATTTTACCTATGCTGTGTTTGGAATATCGGTATTTTTGACCCTTTAGAGCTACAAGCATGAAAATTAACATCTTAAACGATTAAGACTCGCTCCAGTCAACTACTTAAAATTTTCTCGAGAGAGGAGGGGGTCAGATTTAAAAATCTAGAGGGGGGTCAGGGGTGAAAAATTCGAAAATTTGGGGGGAAGGGGGGCTGGATTTTTTTCTAGAGGGGGTCCCCAAAATTTCGGTGGCTAGGGGGGTGGACCCCACCCTACCCCCCTTGTTCATCTATGAATTCATATCGTTTTTTTGGAATGCATTTGCAGTTTGTTTTTACATTTTAAAAGACGAATTGGTAAAAACGCTAATTTTAGGTCAAAAATCTACAGTTTGGTAAATTGGTATGTAGGTAACTAAAAGTTTTTCTCTACAATTTTTCAAAATTGGAAAAGGAGTTACGCCCTCTAATCCTTTCTTTTCCGCAGTGGAGAGGTCAAATCTCTTTCCACATTTTATTCCAGAATTAGGGGGGAGTTATACCCTTTATATAACAAACGGTAAAAAAACATAACAAACATAACAATAGATATTGTAATCATACATGGGCAAGTTGGTCCGGAGTGGGGGGGTTAAACCCCAAATTAGGGGGGATTAAAATCCGAGAAACGCAAAATACCCATATCGTTTTTTTTCTGGAGTGCATTTTACCCATATCGTTTTTTCAATTTTGAAGGAAAAATAAGTAAAAAACGCTAATTTTAAGTCAAAAAGCCCTTTTTATTGCATTTTTAAGCTTTTTGTTGCTTAAAACATTCATTTTGACCTCAAAACTTAAGTTTGGAGACAGTTAGAAGTCATTTTAAAGACATTTTTTTTCTTCATTTTTCCAAAATTAGGGGGGGTTAACTTTTTCTCCCCCCCACTTCTGAGTGGGGGGGGGTTAAACCCCCCTTCTTAGAATTTGGGGGGGTTAACCCCCCCCAACCCCCCCCCCCGTGCCCATGTATGATTGTAATCCTAACGTACACACACTCGCCAGAATTTTAACAAATTATTTAATATAAAACAATTTAATATATACCCAGACCCAGTGGCGTGCCCAGGATTTCGTTTCGGGGGGGGGCGGTCTGGGGGGGTACATACTAACTCTGAGGGGGGTCTGGGGGGCGGCAGTCCCAAGAAATGGGGGGTCTGGACTCTGGGGGGCAGAATGCCCCCGGGAAGAAAATTTTTAATTTAAGGCGCTAAAATACACTAGAAGTTTTAATTCCAGATGATAATTAAAACAAAATTTATGGTTTTTTTATTCTTATCCCTTTAAAACATGTGTTTAAAACGTTAATAAAAGGTTAACAGTGTTTATAGTAGTTTTATTTAACATGTATGCCTTAACTATTGAGCGGCAAAATCGATTTGAAATTGAAAAACTGAGATCAATTGTCAATTTAAACTACCCGCGAAGCGGGGAAAATTTGGTTTTTTGACTATTAATATGCTTTTAGAAGGCATCAGGAAAGTTTCTGTATTAATATTAAAGAAAAAAAATTTTCTCTCCCAAAATTCAAAAAACGTAAGTGTCCCCCCTTACGAAAAAACCCGGCTTCGCCGGATTTCGGGGGGGGCGGGGCGCCCCCCACGCCCCACCCCTGGGCACGCCAGACCCACGCCCACCCAGACCTGTCCCTACACACTACTGCCTTTCCCCTCGGGGTTTTATTGGGGGGGGGGCAATTCCAAAACGGGGGGGGGGGGCACGGGGAGGGCAACTTTTTTGAAACGGGGAGAAGTAGACAAGTAAGGGAGAAAAAAAAAGAAGGAAAAAAGGTAAAAAAAAGCTAAATTAAGGTAAAAATAAGTCTAAAATGGCTTAAAATGCATGCAAAACTTTTGCGATAATGGCGTCATAATAGAACGAAAATGACGTCATATATTTGGGTACTTTTTTATTTTGGGCGGGGGCAATAAAACGGGGGAGCGAGCGAACCCTCCAATAAAGCGGGGGGCATTTCCAGACCGTGCACAGATCTGTATACCATACCAATATAACAAGAACACAAAATAAAAAATGTGTCACAAATGATATCTTATAGATTTTCATCCAAATTCTGTATTTTGTTTGGCCTATATGGGGATTTTTATTTTTCAACAAATATAACAATTCGACTTAATGCCATACATTATAACACTGAAACAACAAAATATACAAAAGAAAACAACAAAGAAAGTCATTGACTGACTCTAAGGGTGGTTACAAAAAAGCACTTCACTTATTTGATTGAGCCATTTAAAAATAGTTAGTTTTTTAGGAAAGACTTAAACCTGTTACTCCTAAACCTAAGCGAAATCTAAAAAAAAATTACATACACTATTAATTTTTTTAATAAATTTTAATTGTTTTTTTAAAGAACGCCATAGTTTTTTGTAAGCCTGCTAAACAAAACCTTAGGGAGAGAATCCTGGCGAAAAGTTTTGAGCGGCGGGGCAATAGCAGGGGATAAAACCCGGGTGGTTTTAAAAAATTGTATCTAAATCTACATTAAGTTATAAAACTTAAGGTTAGTTGTTTTACTACATTTGAGCAAAAGTTTAAGAATAAAACTTTTAAATACAGTGAGAATTAAATAAAATTATTTTTATGGCATCATGCCAATAGCATCTGACAGTATGAAACCCGGGCGAAGGTAATTTTTGGGAAGAGCGCTTTGAGAGCATAAAAATGATGATACAGTAGAATAAAACTATGCATAGACTATGCATAGTAAAATATTAGTTCTGTTATCTGATCATTAATAAATTTATTCTTTTACTATTATATTATAAGCAAATGCTTGGCGATCAAGTGTTGACATTCAAATAACAAACTTTAAAATTTTCCACACCCACCAAAAATAAGGTGTATGGGTGACGTGACAAGTCATCACCACAAAAATAGTGTAAAATCACCATGGCAAAATTCACTATAATGTAGTGCAAATTCACCATAACAATTAGAAATTCCTTTGCAAACTAAAATGTGTTAAAAAAAATTAAGTTTTATTTAATTATAAAAGCACTAAAAATGTTTTAATTTTTTCCCAAGCCCAAGAAAAGCCCTAAAATCAAGCAAAATTTTATCATGATAAAATTTTGTTGCATCTGCTAAGTGTCAAAATTTAAAGAAAATATTGCAAACACATTATATTTATGGTGAATTTACACCACCTCATGGGGATTTTGTAACGTGTATGGTAATTTTGGCCTATGGTGAATTCGTCCATGGTGTTTTTATAATGGTAAAAGTCCCATACGTGTACCAATTATCGGTTTGACTGATCGAAAAGTAAAATACGCATGTGAAACATTCTTATACCCCAAATTGGACTCGTAAACTTCAATTTTGAGTTTACTTTTCTGATTTAAGTCTTCTGTATAAAGTTATAAGCCCATTTAAGCCTAAAAATTGCCTATTTTTGGCATGTACAATTTATGTTGTTAAGAAAAAAATTTTATTAAGCAACAAATTAAAAATTATATTTTAACATTGCTAAAAGTCTAAAGAATCTAAAAATATCTTTAAAAAAATTAAAAATTCGTTGGTAACATGGACCACCAAAAACATAAACAATTTTTTTATTTTACTTTAAATGCTAATTTAAGCTTATTTTTGCTAATATTAGTTATCCTAGGCCGAAACAAAACCTAAAAATCAAGCTAAATTGTATTTTGTTTGACATATTTTGATTTAATTATATGTTTTTGACGAATTTAGATTTTTTTTTAAATTTAGCCCATTTTTAACTAGTTGTCATCCAAAAATGGTAGACACTAGAGAAAATTTTGAACTATATTCAGATCCAACAGACTCTGGGCAATCCAAAAAAAAAATTTTTAAATTGTTTTAAAGCTAAATAAAAATTTTTCCTTAACAGCATAAATTGTAGTACATACCAAAAATACAAGAGCGTAGTCAGGGGGGTTATGGGGGTTGTAACCCCCTCCCCTTTTGGGCTGGCGAAGGTAAAAATTTGGGGGCCCAAGACAACAATTTTTAAAAATTTTCTCGCGCTTTGCTCCGCTCAGCACTCGACATTTATATACCTTTTCACAACTTTAAAGTGATGTTTCTAATAAATTTCAAAGACAATTTTTTAAAATTTTTTGTGCTGTCGCACGATTTTTAATGTTATACCTTTTTAAGCCTAAAATTTTTCAAGTTTATTTTAAAAAAAGATTGCATTTTTTAAATGTATTTTTACGGTATTTTGAAAAGTTTGAGTACAACCCCCCCCTTTCGAAAAATTTGTATGGCGTGCAACCCCACCCCTTCTTCAAAATCCTGACAACGCCCCTTCAAAAATAGGCAATTTGTGGGCTTAAATAGGCTTTTAACTTTTTACAAAAGACAAATCGAAAAAATAACCTTAAAATTGAGGTATACAAAATACGAGTACAATTCGAGGTATAATGTTTTAAATGCGTTACTTTTCGATCGGTCAAACTGATAATTGGTACATGTAGGGGACTTTTACCATTTATGATTCTAGGAAATTTAAACGCCAGCACTTGAACGACGAGCATTTGACCGCCGAGCATTAGACCGCCGCAGTACGCATTGCTTTAAACAAGACGTTAAAACTCCCCACAAAAGTAGTATAAACTCCCCCAAGAACAATAAAACATATAACAGAAAATAAAAAAATGTTTTTAATAAAAAAATATTTCAACAAAGCAATGTTGTTTTATCAACAAACGATCAGTCAAACAGACCTGTGCACGGTCTGGAAATGCCCCCCACCGCTTTATTGGACGATTTAAAAATGAAAAAGTACCCTAAAATTATGACGCCATTATTGTCCGTGAATTTTTTGCAGTTTTTAGCCTATTTCAATGTATTGTAAGCCATTTTAGACCTGTTTTTACCTTATTTTTGCTTCTTTTTTTTTCCTTTTTTGTTCTTTTTTTCTTTCTTTCCTGCTTGCCCCTCCCCTTGCCGTTTTATTGCCCCTCCCGTTTCAAAAAAGTTGCCCTCGGTGCCCCCTTCCCCGTTTTGGAATTCCCCCCCCCCTAAAAACCCTTGGGAGGGGGAGGCAGAGCACAGGTCTGGTCAAATACCTAATTTTTTCCTAAGCAAAACCTAAAATCAAAGAAAAGACTTAGTGATTAGTGAATGATTGGTTTTTTAATGATTTGAACCTGTTGTAGTTTCTGAACCTAAGCAAAACCTAAAAAGGGGGGCCTAAACCTAAGATCAAACTAAATTTTCATGATAAATTTATATTTAATGGTTTGTTTTTTAAAGTAAACGTCTTTTCCTAATCCTAAGCAAAACCTGAAAATTAAACAAAAAATTAAACGTCTGTGAAGTTTACAACCCTATTTCTACCCCCCCCCCCTTTCGAAAATTTTCGAAAATCATTAATAAATTTTTTAAACCTACAAATAAAAGCGGGGCATTATATACATTATATATAGTTATTTGTCAAAAATTTTTTAAAAATAATTTTCGAATGATGCAGACCTGTGCACTGCACCCCCCGGGGCTTAAACGGGGGGGGGCATTTCCAAAACGGGGGGCACGAGGGGGCAACTTTTTTGAAACGGGGAGGGGGAATAAAACGGGGGGCAAGCAGGGGGGAAAAAGAGAAAAAAAAAGAAAGGAAAAGAGAAAAAAGGTTCAAAAAAAGCGAAAATAAGGTAAAAATAGGTCTGAAATGGCTTAAAATATATTGAAATAGCTAAAAACTGCATTAAAATTGCGATGATGGTGTCATAATTTTAGGGTACTTTTTCATTTTTTGGCGGGGGGGGACAATAAAACGTGGAGGGGGGGGCAAATCCTCCAATAAAACGGGGGGCATTTCCAGACCGTGCACAGGTCTGGAATGATACAATGTTGAGGGTACAAGTTCCATACGTGCACAAAAATTCGATTTGACCGATTTAACAGTAAATAGAAGTTGTAAAACGTTTTTATAACCTAAATAGAACACGTAGACCTCATTTTTTGTGGTTATTTTTAATATTTAAGCTATTGATAAAAAGTTATGAGCCAATTTATACCCAAAAAATGGCCTTTTTCAGCAAGTGCAATATATGATGTTAAAAAAAAAATTTGTAAACTAACAAACTAAATTAAAAACTATGTTTTAACAGTGCTAATAGTCCGAAGGGTGGCGTGCAAAAACCCCATAAAAGTAGTGTAAAATCCCCACGGCCAAATTCCCCATAAAGTAGTGCAAATTCCCCATAAAGTAGTGCAAATTCCCCATAACAATCAGAAATGCGTTTGCAAACTAAAATGTGTTAAAAAAACTAAGTTTTAATTATAAAAGCATTAA
>JASAMX010033442.1:0-17297 GCA_030248175.1 Microlaimidae sp. YZB2_3
TTTGAAACGTTGCATCTGTGTAAATTACCATCGTCTTTAGTGAAACAATTCTGCTTTGTCTTTATTATTGATGGCGTAAAAACCATCATTCATCTTGTAGTAAAGGAGGAATTTTTTCGCGGATTTTAATTTTACTATTAACAAATTTGTAAAAAATTATTTAAATTTTTTTTTAATTTAAAACTCTTTCTTCTAGACACATATGGTAGTTTTTAATCAGTTGTTTATATTCTTTGCACAAAAGTTTGTATTCGGTTCTATTTCTTTCCTTTTTGTATTTACGCCACATCGCTTTCTTTTTGTTTTGAAGCTTATAAACAGAAAATGAATATGGTTTTTTAATAACTCTGAGATTTTGTTTTTTAAAAGGTATATGTAATCTAATGCCTTCAAATAAAATTTCTTTAAAACACTGCCACATTTCTTCAACCGATGAGCCAAATAAAAATAAATGATCCCAATCTACATTCATCAAAAAAAGTGTTAACGTTTCATAATCGCCTTTGGTGAAATCTGGTACCCACGCATCATGCAAACTAGAATTAGAATTTTGACTTTCTGGAAAAATGTCAATATTAAGCTTAAAATGAACGGAGTTGTGATCAGAATTTGAAAAACCTGGTAAGATTGAGACATTATTAGACATCTGTTCGTCACTTACTAAAACTAAATCAAGCACATTGTTATTTCTGGTGGGTTCAGTTACCATTTGAGTTAACCCTAATTCAGCAAAAAGGAAATTCAAAACCGAAGACAAAAAAGTTTGACTCAGTACCGCACTTTTAAGGAAATTTTAACCTGGGAAAAATATTATTATGACGCGCGGGAGCGGTGGCGCGGGAGCGCCACGGGGCGATTTAGCATCGCGGCGCCGCGCCAACCATAATTAGAAAACGTGGGTAAATTTTGAAATTTATGTTCATCTCCTTCTTCTTCTTCTTTTTCTTCTTCTTCTTATTATTATTCTAACGCTTAATTCTTAAAAGCGATATTCCTCCTTCGTTACTGATTGATCAAAAATAAATATGGGCTTATTGGGAAAAAAAGAATTATGCAACTTTCTTAAGAGCCACTTTTTTTCATTTAGGTCCTTGTTATTGATTTATTGATCAAAATAAAAAATTAAAAATAGACAAATAAAAACTCCCAACAGCACAATAACAGCCATTTTGCAACAATAAGGATTGTACAGAGCAGACAACAAACAGCCCCTCATAGAAACTGCACAAAGAAGCAGAAGACGGTGCTCGGTTTTAATTGGTGGCGGAAAGCGAACCAGTTCCCAGCGCCATCTACTTCAATCGCGCGGAAAACGGCAAAAACAACAAAGTACTTTTTTAATTCTTGCATTACTGATGACAAAATTAGTACAAAGTTTTATTAAAAAATGAATAATAAGCATCGGTGGCGCGGGAACGCCACGCGGCGGTTTAGCCCCACAACATCGTGCACACTATAATTAGAGAATGTTGGAAAAAATTTTTGTAATTTATGTTCATCTTCTTCTATTTATTATTATAATTCTAACGCTCATTATCTTAATAAAATCAATATTTTTTCATCGTTCAAGCGGCGATTTAACCCTGCGGTACCGCATCAACTATAATCAGAGAAGCTGGATAAAATTTGTAATTTATGTTCATAATTTTTATTCCAAAAAAAATAATTGCAATTATCGGTGGCGCGGGAGCGCCCACTGCGATTTAGCCTCACGGCACTGAGACAACTATAACTAAAGCACCTGGGGCCTATTTCATAAAGATTTTTCTAATTGTAAATTAATAAACGCATTTAATTTCTTCTCATTTTATTCATTAAAAAATACGTAGATAACTGGGAAATTACGGAATTTACAGACGTGTAAGTTTTTATATTCTAAACGCAATTATATTAATATACTTTTTAATTAAAAATACAAAAGAAAAATGTACGTTTATTAATTTACAGCTGTAAATTAATTACAAGCAATTTTTATGAAATAAGCCCCTGGTAAATTTTATAATTTATGTTTATCACTTTTTTTCTTATTATTATTTATATTTTAAGAAATAACTATACCGCACCAACTATACTTAGAAAACGTGGGTAAATTTTGTAATTCATGTTCATCATCTTCTTCTTATTATTATTATTATTTTAAAAATTATAATTGCAATCATTGGCGCACGCCATCGCACCAACTATATTTAGAAAACGTAGGTACACTTCGTCTGGAGCGCCAACGCACCGCACTAATTATAATTAAACAACATGGGTAAATTTTGTAATTTAACTTCTTATTATTTTTATTTTTATTATAAATGAATTAACGGTGGCGTGGGAGCGCCACACGGAGACTAAACCCCACGTCACCGCGTAAACTACAATTAAAGAACGTGGCTAAATTTAGTGTTATGTTCTTCTCCTTATTATTAATATACATTTTTTTTTAACCGCTTATATCTTAAAACCAGTATTCCTCCCTCGTTACTGATTCATCAAAAAAAACATGGGTTCTTTGGAAATCGTAGAAAATTGCGCATTAATTTTTAGGAACTACTATTTATTGATAAATAATATGTATTCTATTGATAATATTAAAACTGTTAAAAAAGTATATCTCGGCAACTGAATGATTATAAACATATGTCATTGCGCAGCTAAAATTAAAGTTTATTAGGTATTTTTCAAATTAATTCAAAAAAAGCGGTGGACTGGCCTTGAAAAATGCTCTAAGAATGGAGCAGAAAAAAAGGGCGATTTCTCCCCGGGTGTATGTTTAGACAGAAAAGATGTGGACTCGTCTGAGATGGACATTTTGTGGACTATAGGAAATTTGCATTTGGTTTGGCCAGCTGCTCACTAAATAAAAATTTCTACCATATGATAATGATTGTTTATACATTGATCTAATCACACAGCACTGTTGCATTTTTTTAAATTGATGAAATGTCAATTGAAAAAAATCATACTCACAGAAATCTTTGACAAGCGCGAAATCGCAACTTTTTCAAATTTATAGTTGTTTCTTACGCATACAAATATAGCCTTCTTATTGAAAAAGTGGCGATTTGGTGCTTGTCAAAGATTGCTGTGAGTATAATTTTTTCAATTGACATTTCATCAGACTAAAAAATGCAACAGTGATGTGTGATTAGATCAATGTATAAATAAATCATTATGATATGGTAGAAATTTTTATTCAATGAGCAGCTGGCCAAACCAAGTTCAAATTTTTTATAGTCCAAATAATGTCCATCTCAGACTAGTCCACATTTTTTCTGTCTAAACATACGGCCGGGGAAAAATCGCCCCTTTTTCCTGCTCTATTCTTAGAGCATTTTTCAAGGCTAGTATTTAAGGAAAAACTTAATACTTTATTAAGTCATTGTTTTATACAACCGGTCCCAGATCTTAAAATTCTCTATGTAAAAATTTTCATTATTAAAAATATCGAAAATATCTTTTTTTAGTCTATTTTTATTTTTAAATCGTGGAAAACTATGTCAAAAGCAAAATTTTTTTGTAATTTTAGACTAAATACATTGGTAAGTCAGTTCAAGCCGTTTTCAGAAGCGTTCAAATGCTCGCCTGAATCTATTCTTTCGTACAAATCTGGTAAACACTGTGAATCATATTGAACATTCTTTTTATTTGGTAAAAAATTCGTGGTTCGAACGGCAGAAGCATATAAACAGATAGAAATAATAGTCTCTGTAATAATGAGTTGGATACGTTGAGTATGTGTACAAAATCTGGATAAAAACAAGATATGAATAAAATCCCGTTTTTATTTGGATAAAATCCTATTTATCTTTAAAATAAAATCCATATTTGTATTTGGGTACAATTCAGTATATATGTAGTTTATTAACAAACTTAAGCTAAATAACTAATTTTGCTGATACATTCTTTGGGAAGATCTGAAAAATTTTGAGATAAAAAATATGTGATTTTTAAAAATTTATGTTAGATAATACAAACTTTATTGCCATAATGCATCAAATTCTGTTATTGTCATTGTTAAGCTTTTAAAACATTAAAAATAATTCATTTGACCAATCAGACTTCTTTATTTAAATATTTTATTGAAAAACGATGAATTGTATTTCGCAGGCTAAAATCAAAGTTTTAAATTGTCAAGATTAATAAATTTTAAAATCATATTTTAAATTAATTTACCTTAGATTTTTCATGATTGCATTTGCATCGTGAAATTATTATTTTTCTTTCAATTTAAAGCTATTAAAACTTATAATTAACAAGTATTTTTTATTTAAAACTATCGTATTTAAATTGGTTTATAATGATGCTTATAAATTTGTTTTATTGATATTGACGCTAGAAGTTATGGTTGAATTATATCTGGCTGACGTCAAAAACATGTATGCAGACCTGAGGGGACCAATTAAAATTGTGCTGTTATAACGTTTTTTAAACAAATAAGAAAAGCCATATTTTTTTAATTCCATGTTTTTACAAACTATACAAAAAAATTCAACTTTCACTCTTAAAAAATTTGCATTTGGGTTCCAAATTAAAAAAATTTGATAAATAATTATTAAAATACGGGTTTTGATCTTTGTTTTATAAAACCGCTTTTGTTAAAAAATGTTAACAGTTTTGTTATTAAATAGTCGATTCAATATTGCAATTATCTAGGTCAGCTAGATTTTATTTGCCTATAAATTCGGTGTAAATTTAAATTATTTTAATTAAATAAACAAAAAGATTTATTTAAAGCAATTATTTTTTCGATATTTTTTTAGCTTTTTGAAAACCGGTTTCTTTAATTCCTTGTACAAATTAGGTTTGTGTTACTTGCAGTCGGTAACATAAATAAGGCAACCACCCTTACCACAAGAAATAAAAAAACACATTTTTTTTAGTTCTTAAAACCTAAAGTCATGTCTCTAAAATACTAATTTAAATTTTTGCAATGTATTTTTGCTTGTATAGTGTTTATTTTGTTATGTTAATTAAACTGTTTTTTTTAGTTCATCATACATTTTGGGGTTTCTTCTCCATATTTTTAATATTTCCTAATTCTGCAATATAAGATTAATTTAATATTTCGTAAAATATTTTGTTGCTAGCTTATCTTTTTATTTATAAGGACATACATGTATTTTATACAATAAGTTAAATACATGCATTTTCTTGTAAAATTGCCATATTAAACATATAAAAAAAGTATTTATGCAAGGTCTGCGTTTCTTAAATGGCGTCGGGCAAGTGAGACTCCGTTGATGGCAAAATGAGACCTTGATGTCCAAGTAAGACTTTTGCTGTCAACTTAAAATAAAAAACGCTGGACTGGAATTCACGAAGCGGGCTATCCATGGGCTAACTCAGCCCCGGGATAGCCCTCTGATCAACTACGGTATATATCGGGGCCAACTTGGTAGCCCCGGAATATACCGTAGTTAATAAGGGGGCTAGCCCCGGATTAACTAACACCGAGCTAGCCTATGGATTACACCGCTTCGTGAATTTTCGCATTGCTGGCAGAGTTACCCGTCGGCGCAGCGCACACACGTGACAGGTTGGATATTAGTGTTTATGGGATTGAAACTTCAAATTCACGCGGGAATACTGCGATAGCGGTGCGCTCTCTCGCTCATCTGGCACGTTTTTTTATTTTTCTTGCTAGTTTTTTTACTGAATTAAAGGCGTGCAGAGCTCTGCTGTTTGACCATCGCATAGGTAGAATAGCAACGAAAAATTATCAACGAATAGTAAAAAAAATGGATGTGTGCTAGTCAGAGGTAAACGTATGTAAACTCTAGTTTGAACACGTCATAAAATTTATAGCTGTTTATACCATACATATACAATTACAACCTTCAAGTTAAAAAAAGTTACCTTGGATTATTTGTTCCTGCACCCTGTCCGACTGGATGTTAAACAAGTTGTTCTCATTGTATGTTAAGCAATCCAAATGTAGCTTTTTATCATGTAAAAATAAAAATTGTAGACACAAAATTTTTTTGATGAAATTATTATTTAAAATATTTTACACTTTAATATGTAGACTAATTTATACGTCAAATTTAACAAATAACGTAGAATATTGGACAACATTCTATAACGGTATTGTCGACAGTTTAACCGCTTGCAACCTATAAAAGGGGATCGAAAATGGCCTGTGGTTGAATTATATCTGGCTGACGCTGAAAATTATATTTGAGACACGAGGGGACCAAATAAAATTGTGCGGTAATGAAGTTTTTTTTTTTAAAAACAAATAAGAACGCAGAATTTTTTTTTAATTCAACCTTTTCACAAAACATACAAAAAATAAATTACTTTAGCCTTTAAAAAATTTGCATTTAAGTTCCAAATTAAGTAATTTGATAAATAAATATTAAAATACAGTTTTTAATCTTTGTTATTAATCCGCTTTAGTGAAAAATTTTAAATGATTTTGTTGTTAAATGGTCGATACAAAACTAAAAATATCGCGGTCAGCTACATTCTATTTGCCTATAGCCTATATGGGTCTATCCTTGATTTTTGGTACGCACCCAAATCGGTACACGCTAGCCCCGTGTTAGTTAATCCCAGACTAATTACGGTAGAATCCCGGACTAATTACGATTCCACGGGGCTAGCCCAGGACTATACCGTAATTAGTGCGGGACTCTGCCATATTTAGTCCCGGGAATAATCCGGGATTAATCTGGGATTAATAAACATGGAGCTAGCTCAGCACTACCCCCGCTTTGTAAATCTTGGCCTAGAAATCTTATTTTTTCTATGCAAGTCTAACCTAAAAATCAAGAAAACTATAGAATGAAATTTTTTACTTCACCCTTTATTTTTATGCAGTCGCTTTGAAAAGGGTTAGTCGCTAAAAAACGAGTTATCTGAAAACGAGATGTTAAAAGACGTGATGTAAAAGACTAAACTTATGTGCACTCGTCAAAATATTCGTCCCAGCGAGGAGGGGAAAATTATTAGAAAGAGGGAAAAATAGAATGTAGCATAATATCTTACGCCACGCATGGAAAGAAGCTTTTTTATGAAGATATTTTGCTGGAATGTACTTTTGCCAATGTTATTATTTTCAAAGAGATTTTTTCTGGGCCGGGATTCACGAAGCGGGGTATACATTGTGTATGTGTATCCGGTGAATACACCGTGTAAACTACGGTATATTTGGGGCTAGCACGGTGTTAACTTGTCCGGATTAACATACACCGTGTAAACACCCAAATATACCGTAGTTTACACGGTGCATACACCGGATACACATACACGGTGTATACACGGTGTATACCCCGCTTTGTGAATTCCGGCCCTGAAGATATATTATTTTATATTGAATGCAATTTTAACGGTGTCCGGAAATTTCGTCTTCTACATCTCGGCCGCAATTCACAAAGCGGGGTATACACGGTGTATACACCGTGTATGTGTATCTGGTGTATACACCGTGTAAACTACGGTATATTTGAGTGTTTACACGGTGTTAGTTAATCCAGACAGGTTAGCACCGTGTAAATACCCAAATGTACCGTAGTTTACACGGTGTATACACCGGATACACATACACGGTGTATACACCGTGTATACCCTGCTTTGTGAATTCCGGCTCTGAAGATATATTATTTTATACTCATTTTACCTCCAAAATCGCTCACATCCCCGCCCGGAATCCCCAAGCGGGGAAACCGGAACCCCGACGGACCCCGACCCACTGCTTTGTGAATTCCGGCCCTCGTTATTCAACATCTCGTCTTCTACATCTGGTCTTTGGAAAACTCGTCTTTTAAACATCTCGTCTTTGGAAAACTCGTCTTTTGGATGCGATTTTGTAAACGTATTTTCAAAAATGCGAGTTTCCACCCTAATGATAAAAATTTCTTTGGTTTCTGGGTTTTGCTTAGGCTTAGGAAAAAAATAAGGTTTTTACTCTTCAGTTCAAAAAGCATCATTAAATACAATTTGCCATGATTAAGTTTTGCTTGATTTTTAGGTTTTGCTTAGGCTTAGGTTCTCAGTTTTTTTGAATAACTCATTTAATAAAAATTTATCGTGATAAAAATTTTGCTTGATTTTTGGCTTTTGCTTAGGATTAGGTAAAAGAGGTGTCCGGAAATTTCGTCTTCTACATCTCGTCTTTCAACATCTCGTCTTCTACAACTTGTCTTCGGAAAACTCGTCTTTTAAACATCTCGTCTTCGGAAAACCCGTCTTTTAGATGCTATTTTGTAAACGTACTTTCAAAAATGCGAATTTCCAGCCCAATGATAAAATTTTCTTTGATTTTTGGGTTTTGCTTAGGCTTAGGAAAAAAAATAAGGATTTTACTCTTCGGTTCAAAAAGCATCATTAAATACAAATTTACCATAATAAAGTTTTGCTTGATTTTTAGGTTTTGCTTAGGCTTAGGTTTTCAAGTTTTTGAATAAATCGTTTAATAAAAGTTTATCATCATAAAAATTTTGCTTGATTTTTGGCATTTGCTTAGGCTTAGGTAAAAAAAGGTTTTCAATACATTGTTTTTGTTAAAAAAAGGAGAAACTTATCTTTTGAAAAATGCGTTTACAAAATCGCATCCAAAAGACGAGTTTTCCGAAGATGAGATGTTTAAAAGACAAGTTTTCTGAAGACGAGTTGTAGAAGACGAGATGTTGAAAGACGAGATGTAGAAGACGAAATTTCCGGGAACCAGGTAAAGAAGGCCGGGAATCATTTTAACGGATACCGGGTAATTAGGACTAATGGCAAATCACAACTATAAAAATACTGGTGAAAGGAGCTTAAGTTTGTTTCTTTTGTTTTTGTTGTTTTGTTTCTTTTGTATTTTGTTAATTAAATTAAATCTCATCTAATTGGTAACTCCAGGCTTTATTATTTCATATTGCTTTTTACTTCTCTACGTTGAATGTACTTTTTGAATGAATAGTAAGTTTCTTCAGTTATATAGTGGTAAGAGAAGCACAATGCCTCGTACATAGGGCGCTAGGAAAAAATACATTCTGCATAATATCTTCGGAAAGAATCTCTTCTGCAATAATAACTTTTGCAAAAATACATTCCAGTAAAATATCTTTGGAAAAAATAACTTCTCGCCGTGCGTCGCGGAAGATATTATGCTGGAAGGTATTCTTTCCGCCCTTCAAGAAATAAACCGACGAGTGAGACGCGCAGCGAAATTAAAATAAAGCAACTTATAATTTAAAACATTGCCAACTATGCGAATTTACAAACCAAAAACTGTTTGATTGATGTTATATTGTGCTAAATTACTACACTACGCTTTAAATATAAATTAATACACTGGTAAATTTATTAAACTAAATTACTAAATGAAAAGTACACTGGTTTGTTTAATTCTAAACTTAAAATTACTCGCTTATGGACAAATTAAAAACTTAATGCCTCTAAAAACTTAAAGTATAAAATCATACTAGTGTAAAAGGCTCTAAAAGCAAATTAACACTTAGTTTTAATTAAATTTATTTTTCCTGAGCCTAAGCAAAACCTTGAAATCGAGCGAAATTTGTAATGCATTTTTTAATAATGTTTTATTAAAAAAATCTAATTTTTGTTATCAATGGTTTGTAATGTTTTAAATAACACGATTTGTTTATTTTTATTTCGCTGTGCCAAACTTTATGGTTTTGAAAACTCAGTATAAAACATTCTTAGTTAGTTTTAAATGCTTTAAAAATTATTAAAAACTTTGTTTTAATTAAATTTATTTTCCTAAGCCTAAGCAAAACCTAAAATCAAGCTAAATTGTATTATGATACATTATTAAATAATGCTTCTTTAAAAAAATGTTGATATTTTCATTATTTACAGCTTGTACGTAATGTTTTTGTTTTTTTTTGTTTATTTTTTTGTTTATAAAATTTGTTTATTTCCATTCCACTGCGCGCCTCACTCGTCGGTTTATTCATCCAAGGTTCAGCGTTAGAAGGGCGGAAAGAATACCTTCCAGCATAATATCTTCTGCGACGCACGGCGAGAAGTTATTTTTTCCGAAGATATTTTACTGGAATGTATTTTTGCAAAAGTTATTATTGCAGAAGAGATTTTTTCCGAAGATATTATGCAGAATGTATTTTTTCCGGACACCGTACGTAGTTGGTGAGGCCGGTACAGCTGCCAAACGCGTCAAAAATCGGTTAGACAATTCCACCCCGAAAATATTGATTAAGAACATTTTCTAGGTCAATTTTCACCTAGATATCTTGATTTTAAACTTTAAAACTTGATTTTAATGCGATTTAAGATAATGTAAGATAGTACCCAGAAAGCAAAAAATAAACAAATCTATTTATTTAAAAATTAACAAACATTGATAAAAAAAATTAGATTTTTTTAATAAAACATTATTAAAAAATGCATTACAATACAAATTTCGCTCGATTTCAAGGTTTTGCTTAGGCTCAGGAAAAATAAATTTAATTAAAACTAAGTGTTAATTTGCTTTTAAAGCCTTTTACACTAGTATGATTTTATACTTTAAGTTTTTAGAAGCATTAAGTTTTTAATTTGTCCATAAGCGAGTAATTTTAAGTTTAGAATTAAACAAACCAGTGTACTTTTCATTTAGTAATTTAGTTTAATAAATTTACCAGTGTATTAATTTATATTTAAAGCGTAGTGTAGTAATTTAGCACAATTTTACATCAATCAAACAGTTTTTGGTTTGTAAATTCGTATAGTTGGCAATTTTTTAAATTATAAGATAGCTTTATTTTAATTTCGCTGCGCGTCTCACTCGTCGGTTTATTTCTTGAAGGGCGGAAAGAATACCTTCCAGCATAATATCTTCCGCGACGCACGGCGAGAAGTTATTTTTTCCGAAGATATTTTACTGGAATGTATTTTTGCAAAAGTTATTCTTGCAGAAGAGATTCTTTCCGAAGATATTATGCAGAATGTATTTTTTCCTAGCGCCTTTAAAAGTGTACAATATCACCAGCAGTGATCATTTTCTCAAAGATTTTGGACAATTTTCGTTGTTTTTTTTATTTTTGAAGCTGACCCAAAAAGGGGCCATAAAAGGGGCTATTTTTGGGAGAAGGGGCTAAAAAAGGGGCTAAGGGCTATTTTCAAATTTTAGGGGCTATCGGCCCAAAAAAGGGGCTAAAAATAGCCCCAAAGGGGCTAACCTGGCAACCCTGGCAGAACCGTCGGCAAAGATCACGATCGTAATTATATTTTTAACGGCTAACAGGAGAAAACTCCGCAGCTGACTCCGCAGCGGAGTTACCTGGAGTGAAATAACCTTTTTTAAGCTTAAGACTATGCGTTCCTAAGCCTAAGCAAAGCCTTAAAAACAACCTAAACTTTAACAAATAGCTGCGCGAAGAAAGTTTAGGTTAGGCTTTAAAGGCTTAGGATTAAACTCCTCTGAGGAGTCAGCTGCGGAGTTTTCTCCTGTTAGCCTTTTTAACTCTAACTGGATAAACATCCATACTTTGGGTTTCCATGATGATTCATGAACTAGTGTATAAATGGATTAATACCTTTTACTGAATTAGTATTATATATTTTACGGCCACCTCCTCACCGTTGTCTGATGATCTACATTACGTTTACATTACGCTTACGTTTTATAAACGTTAAAAACTGCACAAAAATATCTATTTTTTATTTGGTAACAAAACACACATAAAATAAACTTAAATAGGCTAAAAATAAATAATTTAAAATAGTAAAAAACGACTCTGTTTAAAATTTATACCCAGTAACAAGCTTGGTACCACAGTAGGTCCTTTTCTTTTTTTAATATATATTTTTTCAATGATATTGTAGAATGTGTTCATAACTCTGAAATCAGACTATTTTACTGATGATGCAAAAGTCTATACTAGTTTTGATGAGAATAGTAACAATGGACTTAAATTACAAGATGGTCTGAATAAAATGAGAAATGGGCTAGTGATTGGCAGCTTGGTCTGTCTGTAAATAAATGTGGAAAATCTTGATTATAAATAACCAGAAAAATATTACTGAAATGGATTATTAATTAAACAATACGGAGTTGCCTGAAACAAATTGTATTAAAGATCTAGGAGTTTATGTAACAAATGACTTAAAATTTTCAGTACATTGTCAAAAAATAGCTAGCAAAGCTATGAAAACTGTTAATCTAATTTTTAGATGTTTTAAATTTCATTAATTACAAAACTATCTTACTGCTTACGAAAGCTTTGTACGTCCTACAACAGACTATGCAAGTGCAGTTTGGAATCCATACATGAAAAAAATGTATATATTTGGAAAAAGTACAACGATCTTTTATCAAACAAGTTTTCAGAAAGTGCAATATAAAATACACAGGATATAGAATAGATTAAGTATATTAAATCTTGAAACCTTAGGGAAAACGCAGAGAAAAAATGATTTAATTTGGAACATATAAAATTCTAAACAACCATGTCAGTTTAAAAGCCAGCAAATATTTTATGCTTAACACAAATTAGACCAGAGGACATTCAAAAAAATTTAAACTGAGCATTCTAGAGTTAACTGCAGAAAATATAGCTTTTTTAACGAACTAAAAAATAAATGGAATTCTTTAAATCAGAGTCAAATTTGCGTTAAATTATTACATATTTTTAAAAATTCTTTGTAAAACAAAGATAAGTTAACATAACAATGACTAAGCAAGAGCTTTAAAATTAAATAAAGCCTTTAGTCATTCTTTTCTAGTTAGCCAGGACTTTTGTTGTGATATTTATTATGTATTAGTATACATGTTTATTTTTCTGTTTTTTTTAAATTTTTTGTTTAGTGTAGTGTAGTGTAACCCAACTGGATTGCCATTTTGTAATCTATATTATAAATGTACTCGCTAGAAAATAAAATCTTATCTTATCAATCTTATCTAAATTAAAAGTGAAAATAGTAAAAAAAAGCCGACTGATTTTGTATGGAACTTCTGGACTTTCTCTGTAATATCTTGAAAACTGCTAATAAGCGCCAATCTGCATAGTCATGTCCATATAGGCCATAAATAAATATATATTATGTGAATGCCAGATTTTACGAATTTTGGTGGTTGTCCTATAGTGCAATAACAATAATACTAAATTGTACAAGTTCATGCAAAATAGGGTATTTTTGTGGTTTAACTTGGCTCATAACTCCTTTCGAAAAGTTAAATCCCAAAAATAACTTTAAAAAAAGTTTTAGAGTCCGAGTTGGGGTATAAAAATGATAAATGCGTATTTTTTTAGATCGGTCAAATCGAATTATTTTGAGACACGTAATTCGCAAAATATGAAAATAAGTGTTTTTGAATTGAACGTACGTTTACAAAATCGCACTTAAAGCATTTCCGCAGGGATTGTCAACTTGTGGCAGTCTCGTGCGTATAATAATTGGTTTTAACCGTATAACAACCGCGGAGCTATGTTTGCTGTTACCCAAGACTTGGCAGACTCCTACATTATCTCTGGAAAGCTTTTTAAGTGGTCAAATGATTTATTTAACTATCTTTAAATTTTTATTTTGATTTATAAATCATTATCAAAAGTATAAATAAAAAAGTGACTCATACAAAAGTTTTGCAATAGGCTGTTTCAACATAAGGCGTTTCACACAGTAAAACTTGAGTACACACAAGGTCATGAAAAAGGTTCATAAAAAGGAGCACTGTACACAAATCAAAATTTTATATCTTCCAAGCCGGATTGCTCCTTTAATATCAAACCTACTTAATTTAAATGTGATATTTAAGAATGATCCAATACAAGGCTACAACAGGTTTTAAATTTCAGCTCAATTGGTTCAGTATAAAGAAGGAATAATGTGCTTTGGGCGATACAGGATTTTTATTGTGACAGTGTCCTTTTTAAAAATCAAAGTTTAAATAAAATTTATTATAAATTTAATAATGTAAAGATGTATAAAAATTAAATGAAGAATATGTCTATTTGATTGCATTGGCATTAATATGGTTACCGATGTTTTAATTTCGTAAAAACATGAAGTCAAAATTTAAAATTAAGTTGGTGGGTTGTTTTTTTTCGAAGTATGTTTATTTTGTGCACCCAATATTATATTAATGATTGATTAAGAATAAAAAGCTTATGTTAGAATATAAAATAATAAAAAAATTAATTCCGTAAACTATAGACAAACCAAACGTGGTTGTTGCAATGGTGCACTAAACAAAAACTGTAAATGATGTGATAACCAATCAAAACACAAAAATTGATTTATTATAATTTATATTCATCAATTTATAATAAAATAACCATGACTTTTAATTAACTTGTTTTTATAAATAACAGAACTTGAAAATTTTATTTCGTTCATCATATGTCCACCCTCCCCCCCGCAATTTTTATTTGCTAAAGTACAGCACCAGCCACGTTGGGTTTGCTTTTAGGCAAAACATTGTGTTTTGGTTGTGTATTTGGAACTCTGCCGTCCATGACCAAGAAAAGTATTGGTTATGTTTTTATGAAATTAAACATAATAACCACATTAATGCCAATGCAACGAATAGACATATTCTTCATTTAATTTTTATAAGTATTTACATTATTAAATTTATAATAAATTTTATTTAAACTTTATTTTAAAAGGACATGTCACAAATAAAATCCTGTATCGCCCAAAATCATCCTTCTTTAATATTGGACCAATTAAGCTGAAATTTAAAACTGTTGTAGCCTTGTATTGGATCACTCCAAATACCACATTTAATTAAGTAGGTTTGGTATTAAAGGAGCAATCCGGCTTGGAAGATTAAAATTTTGATTTGTGGCATCTTAATTAACCTTTCATGACCTTGTGTGTACTCAAGTTTTACTGTGTGAATGTGAAACAGCCTATGCAAAATTTTTGTATAATTCACTTTTTTATTTATACTTCTTTTGCTAATGATTTATAAATAAAAATAAAAATTTTAAAGATAGTTAAATAAATCATTTAGACCAGTTTAAAAACTTTCCAGAGATAATGAAGGAGTACTGCCAAGTCTTTGATTAACGGCAAAAACATAAGCTCAGCAGGTTGATACCGGTTAAAACCAATTATTATACGCACGAGACTGAAACAGGTCGTGTACACCCAAAAAAAAAATTTCTTAACACTCCGATTTGTTGAATCATTAAATCTCGAATTAACTTATTTTCTTTTTTTTATAATTACGCGTCTCATAAATAATTCAGAATTAACCGAGAAGAAAAAATACGCATTTATCAATTTTTATACCCCCAACTCGGACTCTAAAAACTTTTTTTTAAAGTTATTTTTTACATTTTAACTTTTCAAAAGATAAATGAGCCAAGTTAAACCAAAAATACCCCTATTTTGCATGAACTTTTTATTACACGTTAGTATTATTGTTATTGCACTATAGGACAACCACACAGTTCATAAAAATCTGGCATTTAGTTCACATAATATATATTTATTTATGGCCTATATAGACTTAACTATGCAGATTGGCGCTTATTAGCAGTTTTCAATTTGTTAGAGGTTTGCCAGAACCCCCATCCAACATCAGTCGGCTTTTTTTTACTATTTTTAGTTTTAATTTAAATAAGATTGATGAGATAAGATTTTATTTTCTAGCGACTACATTTTATAATATAGATTACAAAATGGCAAATTTTGTTAAGTTACACCTACACTACACTAAACAAAAAAATTTCAAAAAAAACGGAAAAAAGAACATGCTATATGTAATACGTAGATCAACGAGACCACAAAAGTCCTGGCTAACTAAAAAAGAATGACTAAAGGGCTTTATTTTAATTTTCAATCTTCTTGCTTGCACTCATTGTTATGTTAAGCTTATCTTTTTGTTTTTACGAAGAATTTTTTTTAAAAATATGTAATAATTTTATAAAATTTTGATCCTAATTTAAAGAATTCCCCATTTATTTTTAGAGTTTTTTAAAAAAGCTATATTTTCTGCAGTTTTTTTTAGACTCCTCAAATTTGATTTTTTTTGAAATTTCCTCTGGTCTAATTTGTGTTAATTTCGGGAATTTATTTTTTGCTGGCTTTTAAATTGACATGGTTATGTTCGAATTTTATATGTTCCAAATTAAATCATTTTTTTATTCAGTTTTTTTCCAAGGTTTCAAGATTTAATATACTTAATCTATTTTCTTGTGCATTTTTTCTTCTTATTGCACTTTTCTGAAAACTTGTTTGATAAAAGATCGTTGTACTTTTTCCGAATATCATACATTTTTTTCATGTATGGATTCCAAAAACTACCACTTTCATAATTTTTTGTCAAAGTCGGCCCAACTTTTTCATAAGGCAGCAGTAAGATGCGTTTATTTAGTTAATGAAAATTTAAAAACATTATATTAAAATTCAGATTAAGATTTTTCATAGCTTCCCTAGCTATTTTTTTGACAATGTACTGAAAAATTTTAAGTCATTTTGTTACGCCCACTCCTAGATCCTTTTAATACAATTTGTTTCAGGCAACTCCGTATTGTTTAATTAATAATCCATTTCAGTAATATTTTTTTCTGGTTATTTATAATCAAGATTTCACATTTATTTACAGACCAGACTACAAGCTGCGAAATAAGTTTAGCCCATTTTTTTCTGGTTATTTCTGAGCATCTTGTTAATTTCACCGGTCCATTGTTCTCCGTGCAAAACTAGTACTAGACTTTTGCATCATCAGTAGCATGAGTTCTGATTTCAGAGTTATGAACACATTCTACAATATCATTGAAAAAATATATATTAAAAAAAAAAAGTACCTACTGTGGTACCTAATTTTATACTGGGGTAGTAAATTTCTTTCTTTATCGTTTATTACTATTTTCATTTCTTTAATTTAACCATATTTACGTTTATATTATGTGTTTTTTGATACCAAAATGAAAAAATAGATATTTTTGTGAGGAAATTAACGTTTATAAAACATTAACCGTAAAAAAATCGTAATGTAGAATCATACAAACAACCATGAGGAGGTGGCCGTTTTTTTTAAAATATTAATTCAGTAAAAGGTATTAATTGAGTTATACACTAGTTCATGAAAAATCATGGAAACCCAAAGTATGGATGTTTATCCAGTTAGAGTTAAAAAGGCTAACAGGAGAAAACTCCGCAGCTGACTCCTCAGGCGGAGTTTAAGCCTTACGCCTTCCTAAGCCTAAAGAGACTTATTTCTTCGCGCAGCTATACGTGTTAAAGTTTCGACCATCTTTAAGGCTTTGCTTAGGCTTAGGAACACATAGTCTTAAGCTTAAAAAAGGTTATTTCACTCCAGGTAATTCCGCTGCGGAGTCAGCTGAGGGAGTTTTCTCCTGTTAGCCGTTAAAAATCTAGATTACGATCGTGATCTTTGACAGTTGCCA
>JASAMX010033443.1:0-33751 GCA_030248175.1 Microlaimidae sp. YZB2_3
GGAAAGGATTGTATCATGTGCACGAGGTCTTGCGACCTCTGGGCTGGCAGTTATGGGACTTAACTGCGTAGGGTACCGGATATGCCGGGCTAAGAATAGCCCAAAGCTGCAAGGTAATTAGTACCTTGGGGAAATGGCAGCTTTAAAAAGTAGGAAAGGCCACAGTTACCACTACAGGGATGGCACATGATACGGGGAATAAAATATGTGTCAATAATATGTAACTGTGTGGGATATTTGACCGATCCTGCCCGTCGTGCGTACTAAACTTTCTCCTTGAATTATCGAGTTTCACGACTCTAAATTTGTAAGATTTTTAAATTGAAAATAAGTTTTTTGGAGAAAATAAATATTCTTTTCCGGAAAAGGAAAAGAGTTTTTGGGAAAAAGGGCGGGCTGTTTCGCACTAAGAAAGACGGAGAAAGTATTTAGTAGTTTTCCACACTAGTGGAAGATAGCCCAAGAGCTTGTGCCATGTTCCCATCGACAGAGTCACTTTCTAGCCTCTCTGTATGTAGCACAATATAGGCTAAGAAAAAAAAAAACAAAAAAAAAAAAAAAAAAAAAACACCCAAAAAAAAACCACCACAAAAAAATTCTTTTTTTGGAGTGGGATTTTTGCTTTTATGGAGTTGTACCCATATTAGCCTTTTGTATGCTTAAAAAACGGGTTAATGCGATTGTCATGATAGTAGGTTTCCATTGACACTGGGGTATAAAGATGCAGTATGTAACTATTAAGGAAATAGGCAGGACGCACTGCGTTTAATATTTGGTAGCTAAGATGACATTAAGAAGGTAGATAAAAGTATGTAAAAATAGGTACATTAAATACTTTTAGGAGCACTTAAACTGTTTATTAACTGATATGTTAATGTGTATAATTCAACGTTGCAACGGCTTTATCGCGAAAATTTTAGATTTGCTTCATAGGAAGCAAAACTAAAAAAGACGCATAAAGCTAGAATGTTAATACTAACTCATAGGAGTTATATAGGCGACACGTGTTTCGGACGTAAAGACCTCATCAGGCCAAATATTAACATTCCGTAAAGTGTTAATAAGGACGCTTGAAATTATTATTATGCACAAAATTGTGCGGTGCTCCAAATGAATTAAGCTGCTTGGGTAGACGGACGCTACGTGGCGTTCGTGTTGTCACAAGAGGTGTGTGTTAGATTTCACAGCCAATGAGGACATAGCTTTACTTGTCCCGGGATTTGTATGAAATATTCGACATGTGAGCTCTCTCTTTCTTGTTACCCTTGGTAACGATATTAAAAATGCCTTTTTTGGCAACGTTTAAGTGAAGGGGAACGAGTGTGGGCACGGCGGAAACTTTATTTTGGGGTAGAAAGTTTCTCTATGCGGAAAATAAGGAGAACACTCGCGTATGGGGCTAAGAGCTAATGTCGGGGAGTGGGAGAAGACTGTACGCAAAGGAGTAGGTGAGGAATGAATAAGGGAAAGGATTGTATCATGTGCACGAGGTCTTTTGACCTCGTGGGGCTGGCAGTTATGGGACTTAACTGCGTAGGGTACCGGATATGCCGGGGCTAAGAGTAGCCCAAAGCTGCAAGGTAATTAGTACCTTGGGAAATGGCAGCTTTAAAAGGAGGGAAGGCCACGGTTACCACTACAGGGATGGCACATGATACGGGGGAATAAATATGTGTCAATAATATGTAACTGTGTGGGATATTTGACCGATCCTGCCGGTCGTGCGTACTAAACTTTCTCCTTGAATTATCAAGTTTCATGACTCTAAATTCGTAAGATTTTTAAATTGAAAATAATTTTTTTGGAGAAAATAAATATTCTTTTCATGAAAAGGAAAAGAGTTTTTGGGAAAACGGGCGGGCTGTTTCGCACTAAGAAAGATGGAGAAAGTCATAGTAGGTTTCCACACTAGTGGAAGAAAGCCCAAGAGCTAGTGCCATGTACTCACGACATAGTCACTTTCTAGCTCCGTATGTAGCACGATATAGGCTAATTCTTTTTTGGAGTGGGATTTTCGTCTTATGGAGTACCCATATTAGCTTTTTTTATGCTTAAAAAACGGGTTAATGCGATTGTCATGATAGTAGGTTTCCATTGACACTGGGGTATAAAGATGCAGTATGTAACTATTAAGGAAATAGGCAGGACGCACTGCGTTTAATATTTGGTAGCTAAGATGACATTAAGAAGGTAGATCAAAGTATGTAAAAATAGGTACATTAAATACTTTTAGGAGCACTTAAACTGTTTATTAACTGATATGTTAATGTGTATAATTCAATGTTGCAACGGCTTTATCGCGTAAATTTTAGATTTGCTTCATAGGAAGCAAAACTAAAAAAGATGCATAAAGCTAGAATGTTAATACTAACTCATAGGAGTTATATAGGCGACAGGTGTTTCGGACGTAAAGACCTCATCAGGCCAAATATTAACATTCCGTAAAGTGTTAATAAGGACGCTTGAAATTATTATTATGCACAAAATTGTGCGGTGCTCCAAATGAATTAAGCTGCTTGGGTAGACGGATGCTACGTGGCGTTCGTGTTGTCACAAGAGGTGTGTGTTAGATTTCACAGCCAATGAGGACATAGCTTTACTTGTCCCGGGATTTGTATGAAATATTCGACATGTGAGCTCTCTCTTTCTTGTTACCCTTGGTAACGATATTAAAAATGCCTTTTTTGGCGACGTTTAAGTGAAGGGGAATGAGTGTGGGCACGGCGGAAACTTTATTTTGGGGTAGAAAGTTTCTCTATGCGGAAAATAAGGAGAACACTCGCGTATGGGGCTAAGAGCTAATGTCGGGGAGTGGGAGAAGACTGTACGCAAAGGAGTAGGTGAGGAATGAATAAGGGAAAGGATTGTATCATGTGCACGAGGTCTTTCGACCTCGTGGGGCTGGCAGTTATGGGACTTAACTGCGTAGGGTACCGGATATGCCGGGGCTAAGAGTAGCCCAAAGCTGCAAGGTAATTAGTACCTTGGGAAATGGCAGCTTTAAAAGGAGGGAAGGCCACGGTTACCACTACAGGGATGGCACATGATACGGGGGAATAAATATGTGTCAATAATATGTAACTGTGTGGGATATTTGACCGATCCTGCTGGTCGTAATAAACTTTCTCCATGAATTATCGAGTTTCATGACTCTAAATTCGTAAGATTTTTAAATTGAAAATAATTTTTTTGGAGAAAATAAATATTCTTTTCCGGAAAAGGAAAAGAGTTTTTGGGAAAAAGGGCGGGCTGTTTCACACTAAGAAAGATGGAGAAAGTGACGGGATTGGTTTGACTGCGCAGATGGCCCTCTTAAATTTCGCGCGCGCGGATATGGGGTGTGGCTCGACGCTGATTGGCCGTCGCACGCAGCGAGAGGCCTTCGCGCTGATTTTGAATTTTGTTCTTATGGACACTCGTGGTACATTTGCGAATGACGCCATTAGTATGATTAGACTGTATATAACTTTTAAAATGTTGAAAATACATAGCAAGTATATAAATAGGCAGGGCAAAACAGGCCCAGTTTTGACTATTATATTAAATTTATCTTATCGTAGGGCATTTTAATTTTGATAACTGCTTTTTTGCCTTTATATGCGTTGATATGTTACCAATTAAGTTGTTAAGTGGGTAGGTAGTATGCAATGTTTTTATGTGATTCTTGGTACAGGATTGTAGAGATTAACACGCATATATGAGGTTTATTTGGACAAAGGCCACTTGTACATATGCAATATAATATAATGTTGGCGTAATTGTACCACATTAAATAAACACAGAAATGCCGGGTTGTGACACGGCACTTGATCCGTGATTTTGTGCCTTATATGAGCCAAAATTTTAAGGTGTTTAGAGTTAAAAATAAAAATAAAAACCTTGGTGGTTTTTACAGGTAAAATAGAAATGAAAACGACAGAAAACCGTAGGTATCGAAGTGATATTACAAAGCGGCGAATATAAACAAATAGCATTTTGTTATAAAAAAATAGCTGTGTACATATTTAATTACACATTTCGTGTGTAACTTGAACGGATAAACACAACAGTGTACCAAAATTTAAAGCATAAAATTAAAATCCCAGGGAGTATGGTTTACAAGGTTATGTATAAGCAGAAAGAATTATTAAAAGTGTATGTATTTGAACGACATTTATGCCTATTGTTAATTTGATCAATGACAGTTTTATAAATTCATAAAATAATAATTTAATAATATAAGTGTTACGAACCGATCAGTCAAACTTCCTGAGGAATTCTCAGTATTTTGTGGCTGGTTTGTTTTTTACTTTTTTGTCAGTAAACCAGTCTTGCTATCATATTACGGTTGTAACATAATATTTTTATATTATTTTTTGATTCATGAATAGTTTAACTTAAATAAAGTATTTTATTTTTAAATTATTTGGGTGTGTGCGGTAATTTGTTAGCTTATGTTGCCTACTGAAGTTCACGTACAGATTAAAATTAAAACGGCCGAAGTTTTATAACCATACGATTGTTTGACGATTCGGCTTAGGGTAAACTAACTTTTGCAAGTATAGAGTTCCTTTAAATACGTTAAAAGGCGATATGCGTCTAAAATGGTATTACTGCCACCGAAGCAGTGAAATGTGTGAACGATGCTCCTCAAATTTGCAAGGAGAAAGTATTGCCCGAGTGCCCAGCCAGGCACATTTAAGCCAGCCGAGGCCGTTTTGCCTAAAGGCTATATAAAGTAACAGAGAAATATCGATTTTTAAGGTTCTACTTACAATCTTAAATTAATCATTTCAAAATTTTGTTTGATAGCCAACCACTTTGGAAAATATTTCAAATGGGATGTTGCATTTTTTTAAAATCTGCTTATATTATTCTTTTTAACCTTTACTATTTATGTATACCTTTATACTTTAAACCTTTATATTGTTTCTAACATTAGTGGTATTGTGCATGGTACACCTGCCTAATATTATTACAAAGGTTCATTGATTTCAGAAGGGACAAAACCAGGGTGGTGGCCGCCCCCCCCCTGAAACAGTCGGACGGGGGGAAAATAAGGAAAATGGTTGGGCAGGAGGGGCGGCCGCCTCCACCAAAATGGTTGACAGATGGCGTTTTCAGAGGCGTTTTCAGAGGCTAAAAATTCAAAATTATCTAGCGCCACGCTAATCGCTTGGCGTCAAACTATAAAATAGTTTTGTGACCACAATTGACCCCCAAAAGCAAAAAAATTTTCTGCTTCACTTTGCTCAGCCAGCGGTCAAGTTCCATCATATGCATATTTCTCGCTATTCAACCTAATGTTATTGAAAAAAAGTACAATAATTTTCATAAACAATAAGTTATACACATCAAGCAAAACAAACAAGCATATTTGGTTGATTTGTGTATATACCTTTCCCCCTCCTAAAATTTCTAGCCGCCCATAGCAATGACTCGATAAATTTTTTTCATATAGGTGCCTAAAAAACGTGGAGATGCTGCTTATTTGCTTTGGTTTACTGTTTTGACGTAGCCAGGGGTCCAAAAGGTCATTAAATCTTTTTTGTGAAATCCAGGCTCTGCCAATGTCTGATAATGCATTTTTAACTAAGAAAACATGTTTTTATCGCTAAAAACATTAAACACGTTAGGCCAAAAACAGTGTATTATAAGCTTTATCTAAGTTTTACCTTGCTTTTTTAAACTTTTTTAAAAATTAGGGGGGCTCAGCCCCCCCCTCTACCCAAAATTTTTTAGTACTGAAATCTGCCCCGCCCACATGAAACCCTGGGTACGTTCCTAGGTTTCAGGTATTTTAGCCACCTCTGACTAAGGATGGACACATCGACAGAGTTTCAAATTGACCTATTTCAGATTTTTTTATGGCCTATTTCTATCTCTAGAGTTAGCCAACCCAATACTTGATTTTTTAATAGATTTATAACTCTCTTTAATTCAAGCAAAAGTTTTAAGGTCCAAATGAATGTTTTTGCAGAAAACATTTCTAAATTGCAAAAAAAACCCCAAGATTTTTTTGACCTATAATCAGCGTGTTTTACCCGGCTTTCCTTTAAAATTAAAAAAAAAAATAAAAATAATACTAAAAAAAATAAATCCTGGGATTTCTGTTTCCCAAATCCTCATCTGCAGAATTCAAAAAATAACTTCTAATTACATCCCTCTGATTCTTACCTCTGGCTTTTTGGGCCTTCCTTACCAATGATATGATGCATGTTTAATGCCTAACATTGATGTCTAACACTGACGTTTTGATAATCAAAAGCGTATATTAAAAAATATTTATTTAACAATACATACAAAAGAAAACAATTTAAAAACCTTTAACAGTTTCACATTATAAATTAACACCAAACGTAAATTTGCTTTATTATTGATCTTATTGCCAATTTGTCTGTTAATTGCGCATGTATTGCAAACAACAAGTCATTTTAAACAAAATTTTTGTTCAATTTTTTAGAAGGGCTATGATTGCCACTTTTGGCACTCGAAACTGAAGAAACGGTGCCATCAGCTCAATTCTTGATGATTTACTCATGTAAGCAGAGGTCGAAAGGGGGGAGTTGGAGGGGGTTCCATAGGTGGGCAGCCTCGGGATTTCGGGGGGGATATACCCAACCTCCAACATTTGGGGGGTGTCCCGAAAATTTTTTTGGGGGTATACCTCAAATACCTCATTCTTAGCGTTTTTAGTACTGGGACCCCCCAAATTTTGGGGGGGGGGGTGTCCGGGGTACCCCAAATTTTTAGGGGGGGGGAAGGGTGTCGGCTATAATTGGGATTTTTGGAGGTGGTATAACCCTATTGGACCGCTTGGATCCGCTTAACCCGCTTGGACTATTTAAATATCCTGTAATCAATTTCAACATTACTATATGGCTGGGCCCGTATCCAAATACTTTTGTGAAATATTGTAGACCGCGAAGAGCCGAGGGCTCACTCCTTGAACTTCCACTTGCTTCAGCACATCGGACAGGTCTGCTGGCCGCTGGGCCTGTTCAGTTACTTGACAATGCAGTGCGTGTGGAAGCAGTGGGTGCACTGGCCCCAGTCCACTGACCAGCAGGCAATTGCCACTCGGCGTGTTGCAATCCATACAGCAGATGTCAAATGCGAACCTGTAAAAATATACAAAATTTTATTTTAAATGTAAATATTTTTTTAATCTAGGGTAATTCATTTAAATTCGGTCAGCCTTAATTTCGGCCACCGGCTGATATTTTCGCCACGCGCCAAGTTATGAAATGAATTGCCTATGGCCAGGGACATAATCAGGGTTTAATTTTTTTTGAGGGGGGGGGGGTCGGATTTTAGTACAAAAAAATTTTCGGGGGGCTACGCCTTCCATTAAAGCGATTTAGCGACCTTTCAGGTCCCCTGGCTACGCCCACACTGTAAACCAAAGCAGGTGAGCAGCATCTCCATTTTTTAGGCTACTTACTTTTAGGAAAAAATTACCGAGCCATCCCTAGGCGGCTGGAAATTTTAGGAGGGTGAAAGGTATTGATGTGTAAAGATAAATTCTTTCAGGGTGAAAATAGATGTTGGTAAAGTAACCACTCGTTCTGTGAGAAAATATTACATGCAGAGAAACACATGACGCAACTAAATAATAATTTGTAACATAGCCCCTGAAAACTTTGTTCTAATTTTTCTCGCTCGCAGGTTTATTGTTTACTTTATTGTTTATTTCTTGCTGCCGAAGAGTGGGTACGCCCTTAATTAACTACTTTATAGTTTGGCGCTGAGCGATTAGCGAGGCGATAGAAAATTGTGCAAAATTGTGAAAAATTTTTAGCCCCTGCAAACCCCCAAATGTTATCATTCGGCGACCATTTTTTTTGGGGGGGGGGGGGGCGGCCATAGATGAACAAGGGGGGGCGGCCGGGTGGGGTCCACCCCCTAGCCTCGAAATTGCCCCCCCTCCCCCCTTGAAAAAATCCAGCCCCCCCCTTTCCCCCAAATGTTTGAATTTTTTATCCCTGACCCCCGTCTAGATTTTGAAATCTGACCCCCCCTCCCCTCTGGAGAAAATTTTAAGCACTTTTTTACACCCTTTTTATACTTCAATTTTGCTTTTTATTCAATAAAATGTAGTATTATCCTATAAAAAAAACTATTATTAAACCTTTATTGGTTTAAAAGTATTTTGCTTCAGAAATTGGATCCCACCTGACCCCCCTCTAGGTTTCAAAATCTTCCACCCCAAGTCTATCCCCCCTACAAAGCTAGGGGGTTTCGACCATAGATGAGAACGGTCGGGAAGCTAGGGGGGTGGTTACCCTACCGGTGGTAAATCGAATTTTGAATTCTAGGAGGGGGGTCCCAGGGTGGCCCGGACACCCTCTAGCTTTTTAAGGGGGGTCGACCCAGGGTGCAAAATTTTGAAATCTAGAGGGGGGTTAGGTGGGGTTCGGTGTCCAAAGCAAAACAGTTTTAAACCATAATAACTTTAATAATTGTTCTTCTTAGAGGGTAATACTACATTTTATTGAATAAAAAGCGATATTCTGGTATAAAAAGGGTGCAAAAGCATGAATATGTGATGAAAATTCACGTTTTTGTAAGAAAATTTAGTATAAAAAAGAAGAAGTACAAAATTTCAAATTCTAGGGGGTCAGTGGTAAAAAATTTGGAAATTTGGGGGGAGGGGGGGCCCTAGATTTTCATCTAGGGGGGTCCAAAAAATTTCGAGGCTGGGGGGGTGGACCCCACCCTGCCAGTGGCGTGCCCAGGGGGGAGGGGGCGGGGGGGCGGCCGCCCCCCCCCAAAATCTGGCGAAGCCAGATTTTTTCGTAGGGGGGACCCTTACGTTTTTTGAATTTTGGAAGAGAAAATTTTTTTTCTTAAATATTAATACAGAAACTTTCCTGATGCCTTCCAAAAGCATATTAATAGTCAAAAAACTAAATTTTCCCCGCTTCGCGGGTAGTTTAAATGGCAATTTATCTCAGTTTTTCAATTTCAAAAAAAATTTGCCGCCCAAAAAAAAAGGAAAACATATAAAAAAAAACAACAAAAAAAACAATAAACCTTTTATAAACGTTAAAAACACATTTAAAAAAAAAAAAAAAAAAAAAAAACCTAAAATTTTTTTTAAAATAAAAAAGAAAAAAAAAATATAAAGTGTATTATAGCCCTACAAAAAAAAAATACCCCCCCCGGGGGGGGCCTCCCCCCCCCGCCCCCCCGGAAAGGGGCCCCCCTCCCTCCCCCCCCCGGGGGCCCCCTCCCCCCCCCCCCCCCCCCCCATGGGGATCCCCCCCCCCACCCCCCCCCCCCCCCCAAAAAAAGCCCCCGCGCCCGCCCCCCCCCCCCCCCCCCCCACAAAAACAAACAACAAAAAAAAAAACAAACCCCCCACCCCCCCCCCCCCCCCCCACCCCGCCCCCCCTGTTGAGTTTGCCAGTTTCCAAGGTTTCTATCAACCTTGGATGGGTCCGTCCGGCACGCCTCTCGCCTTGCTCACCCCCTCTTCCCACTCCCGGAGGAGCTCAGCAACCGCTACGGGGTTTGCCCAAAGGTCCTCTGGTCCCAGTGTCGTATTGATGTGTGTGCATGTAAAAAGGTGTTGTGTTGTGTGTGTTTGTGTTTTGCATAGCGGGCAGTTTGGTGATGTGTGTTGTGTTGGATTGATTTTGTGTAGGTAGGAGTAGAGGAAAGGAGATTTCCCTGCCCTGAGTTGGGCAAGGGTTCTCCTGACCCCGCGAGGAAGATTTTCTTCCTCGTTGCTTATTGCTGGTGCTTTTGTTTGAAGTATTGGGTTTATTGGAGTGTTATTTATGTGGTTTGTGACTGTGTTTGTGTGGATTTGTTGTTTTAGTGCTTTGTAAGTTTTGTTGTGTATGTCTGTAGGTATGTTTGTTGTGTAGTTGTTGTTGTGAAATATTGTTTGCTTTTTGAGCCTGCTGGGTGCAGGTTGTTGTGTTAAATAATTAAGTGGGTTGTTTGTGTACATGGCCGCCAATTTTGCTTGTTTTGCGTGGAGTTGGATGTGTGTTGCTATTGGGAGGACTTTAGCCTCTGTGTGTATGATGTGTGTGTTTGTGTCTGTGGTGTGCCCTGTTGCGACCCTGAGAGCTGTGTTTTGTATTGTTTGTAGTTTGCTGATTTGTGTGTGTGATGTAGTGGGGCCCCAGACTGTGCTGGCATACTCGATTATTGGTCGAGTGATTGCCTTGTATGTGTGTATGAGTGTTTCTTTTGGTTTACCCCACGTTGTTGCTGTGAGTGCGTTTATGATTTTGAGTGTTTTGCGTGCTTTGCTGTGTGTGTTTGCGATGTGTGTGTTGAATGTAAGCTTGGGGTCGAATGTGAGCCCCAAGATTTTTGGGTTTTTGGTTGTAATGAGTGTTGTGTTGTTTATTTGTAGTGATAATTGTGTGTTGTACTCTGCAGGGTCTGGTGTGAATAGTGTGGATGTTGTTTTGCTTGCATTTAATGTTAGTTGGTTGTTGTCTGTCCATGCTTGTATTGCGTGTAGGTATGGTTGTATTTGTTGTTGAGCTATGTGGTGGTTTGGGTGTGATGCATATATTGTGATGTCGTCTGCATATGTTATGATGTGTACGTTTGGTGGTGGTGTTGGTATGTCTGCGGTGTAGATGTTGAATAATGTGGGTGATAGACAGGATCCTTGTGGGACTCCTGTTTTGATGAGTTTTTGTTTTGATTTGTGGTTGTTGTATGTGGTGTATGCTTTGCGGCCTTTGATGTAGTTGTTTATGAATTTTGTGATTGTTGTTGGTACTTGTGTTTGTGCGAGTTTGTGTATGAGTGTGTGGTGATTGACAGTGTCGAAAGCTTTGGACATGTCCAGAGCTACGACAACTGTGCGGTGTGGTGGTTTTAGTTTGTTAAAACCTGCTGCTATGTGAGTGTAAAGTGTTTGTAATGCTGTGTAAGTGGAGTATTGTTTTTTGAAGCCGTGTTGGTGTGTAATGTTTGGAATGTTGCTTGTGATGTATGGATGTATGATTTTTTCGCAAGTTTTTGCGAGTGCGGATATGAGTGAGATGGGCCTGAATGATTGGCTGTTGTTGATGTTTTTGTTTGGTTTTGGGATTGGGATGTAGTTGGAAAGTTTCCAACTGTGTGGTATTGTGTTTGTGTTAATGATGTTGGTGTAGAGTTTTGTGATGTATTGTAGTGCTTTGTTGCCTAGATGTTTAAGGTGTTGTATGTTTGTGTTGTCAGGCCTAACTGAATTGTTTGTTTTGCTGTGTTGTATTGCTGTGATTGATCTATCTATTGATCTATCTATCTGTGATTGATCTATCCCCCCTTTCTCATCTATGAGTTCGACCCCCCTAGATTTTGAAATGTCATTTACCGGGGGTAAACACCCCCTAGCTTTTTGACCGTGTTCATCTATAGGGGAGGCCTACCCCCCTTGTTACGTCCCTGGCTATGGTCAGCGCGATGCCGTGTCGAATAATCTTGTCATGTGCAGTTTTTTTTCATCACTTTTTGCATGGCAAAAAAAACAATTGGTGGTCAAAATTTTACGTCAAAAATCATTTTTTTATTACATTTTTGAGCTTTTTGTTGCCTAAAACACTCATTTTGGCCTCAAAACATAAGCTAAAAGTCGTTTCAAAGACATTTTCTTTATTTTTTTCAAAACTGGGGGGTTGATCTTTTCTCCATCACTTTTGAGTGGAAGTGGGGGGGGGTTAAACTCATACATGGACACGGGGGGGGTTATCACCCAATTTTGGAAAAATGAAGAAAAAAATGTCTTTAAAATGACTTCTAACTGCCTCCAAACTTAAGTTTTATGGTCAAAAAGATTGTTCTAAACAGTAAAAAGCTCAAAAATGCACTAAAAAGGATTTTTGACCTAAAATTAGCGTTGTTTACTTATTTTTTTCTGTAAAATAGAAAAACAATATGGGTAAAATGCACTCCCAAAAAAAAAAAACACGATATGGGTATTTTGCATTTCTCGGATTTTACCCCCCCTCTCTGCCCTAATTTGGGATTTAAATGTCCCCCACCCTGAACCAACTTGCCCATGTATGGTTAAGCTCCCATTTTAAAATTTAGGTGGGTTAAATCCTCCCCCTGTGCCCATGTATGCTTGAGCCCTCTCTGACACGGCGTCATGCTTCTAAATAATCAACACAACAGCGCTTACCTTTAGAACGCGATCCGTCTGCCTGAGGTCTTTTATGGCGCTGGCTAAGCTTCGGGATTTACGCCGTTTTCTATAAGGCGGACGCAGAGCTGGAGGTTTTGTTCCAAGTAATTATTCCTGCGTAAAAATACCTTTGGTACATGGGCGTAGCCAGGGGGGAAGGCTCTAGGCCCCTTACTTTTGGGTTGGCAAAGGGAAAAATTTGGGGTTAGACCCCCTTTTGGATCGCCAAGGATAAAAATTTGGGGGTCTAGAACGGCCATTTTTTAAAATTTTTCTCGCGCTTCGCTCCGCTCAGCGCTCAATTAATTATATAGTCTCCGCTTCCAAATTTGTGTTACTTTGTTTTGTAATATTGGTATGACCACGCTGGACCCACCCAATTCTTAATGTTTTAAGTGGTGCCAACTTCCAAATTTGTGTTACTTTGTTTTATAATCTTTATACAACCACGCTGGATCCCTCTTTAGATTTTTATATAGTGGTATTAAAAATTTGAAGGATAGGAGAAATAATTTTAAAAACATTTTCTTGCACTTTGCATTGCTCAGCTGTAATTCAATGTACTCATTTTTAAGTTTTTAGGCTTTTACTTTTAAGTTTTTATTGTTTTGGAAATCGAAAATTTTAGGGTATCAAATTGTTTTTGTGAAAAAATGTTTCTTTTTTGACCTATTTTTATTGAATAATAGGAAAATAATGAAGTATGTGACATAAAGAAGAAGATAAACACTTCGCGTGAAGCGCGGAAATTTTTTTTAGTCCTTTTATAACGTTTAGGCTTTGGACCTCTTGGACCCCCCCCCCTTTCGGAAATTTTGTTCAGGGTTGGACCCCCCCCTTTCCGAAATCCTGGCTACGCCCATGTTTGGGTAAAAAAACTTTCAACAAATGACATTCTTGTAAAAATACCATCAGGTAATTTCACATTCGGACTAATCGGCCATCGATCAATTTAGCTTGATTTTTAGATTTTGCTTAGGTTCAGGAAAAATAAGCGCAAAGGTCAATCAGTCAGATTGTCAAATTACCCAATTGCATTTTTACCAGAATGTTATTTGTAAGAAAGTCAAATGTCAAAGGAATTTTTACGCTGGTATTATTACGTGGAACCGGAGGTTTTCCTGACTTAACTCCGTGTTCAGAATGTTGGAAACCTCGTGGAGTGCTAGATATTGGAACAGTAAGTAGTTTGGTTGGTAGCTGACTTAAATCACGCCTTAATTTTGGCCACCGGCTATTTTTGCTAGGTGCATAGTTATGAAATGAACGGCGTGTATGGCTAGGTATAACGGCATGATATTCTATTTAGCCACAATATGAAGTTTATTTTATAATCTTACAAAAAAATACAAAAAATTACAGTCCATGAAGTCAGTTAGTTAGCTTAAGTTTATGTGCGACCATAGGTGAGAAAGGAGTGGGAGGGTGGGGTCCACCCCCTTAGCCTCAAAATTTTGGGACCTTCTTAGACGAAAATCTAAGCCCCCCCTCCCCCCAAATTTCCAAATTTTTTACCCCTGAACCCCTCTAGGATTTGAAATCTGATCCTCCCCCCTTCCCCCTCAGGAAAATTTTAGTTACTTTTTTATACTAAATTTTCTTCCAAAAACGTGATTTTTTTAACACATATTCATGTCTTTACATCCTTTTTACACCAGAATATCGCTTTTTATTCAATAAAATGTAGTATTATCTTATTAAAAGAACAATTAATAAAGTTATTATGGTTTAAAACTGTTTTGCCTTGGACACCGGACCCCCTTCTAGATTTCAAAATTTTGCACCCCAGGTTGACCCCCCTAAAAAGCTAGAGGGGGGGTTCGGACCCCCCTCTTAGAATTCAAAATTTGATTTACCCGGGGTAACCACCCCCCCTAGCTTCCCAGACCGTTCTGACCTATGTGTGCGACAGTATGATTCAAGCTGAAAATTAACCCGGAAAGATTTTATAGTAGTGATTATCCCCAGTCAGTTTATTAGAAGAGAAGGAAAGATAAGGTGCAGGGGCCGGTTGTTCAACGGAGTCCTTATTTTAACGGGGTTCTTAGTTTAACTGGGCCCTCAAACCTCTAAGGGGCCCCTTAGATAAGGAGGTTCTTATCTGTGGTTGCTCAAAAGAATTTAACGGGCCGCTTATCTAAGGGACCACTCAAATATTTAAGGAACCCCTTATTTTACGGATTCTTCTGTTTATCGCGCGTATTGAACAAATTAGTCCATTTATTATGCGTTCAAAACAGTTGATTTTGTTTAATTATAACAGAAAATAAAATAAAGATCGTAAAACAAGAGAAACGTTTTAATAAAACTAATTCTTGTATCCTTACCGAAGTTTACGCAGAGCATCACAAGGGAGCACTATGATCGGCAGATTAATTGGCAAAAAAAGGCTTTTGGCAGCTTTATAATGGGCAACCCTATTTTTATACTATTTTTGTGAATAATTAAAGAGTAGTACCATAGAAGATTATTTTGTAAAAATCTTTTTGTAAACAAATTTTTTAACAAACTTTTTGAAAATCCTAAAAAAAGCTCTAAAAATAGTTTAAAACACGTATTTCAAACCGAAGTAAGCTTAAAATTGCTATTCAAGGGGTGCTCCCTTTGTTTTAAACGGACAGTACGTACTACGGAGATAATAATCTTAGAGGGTAGGTCACTAGTCTTAAGCATTTAATCTTGGGTAATTATGATGGAAAAAATGGTAAAACAAAAAGAAAAATTTTACTAAAACTAATTCGTGTATTTTTGCCGAAGTTAACGCCAGAGTTTACAAGTTAAAAAAATCCAAGGAACAAATGGTACAAAGTTATCTAATTATATTTATGATAGTTTAAACATAAAAAATTTAAAAAAAAAAACAGTTAAACGATGAAACAGATTCAAAATTATCTGAATTTTCAGTTTTTTTACAATAGATACAATAAATAATTTATAATTAAGCTGTCTGTCGGCTGCTATTGTTGATATTCCTATTCTTAATATTGTGCTCCGGTCCTCTGCTCCGGCCAGTTAAAGCAGACATAGCTTTGGAGCTAACGCTTCGTCTCTTAAATGAGAATGTAAATTTATCTATTTTAGCTTGAAACATATTTTAAATTGCTCTATTGGCATTTTAATCCTATTAAAATTATTTGTAATAAGTCCTGAAATAAATGTTAAACAATTTGGCAAAATAATCTGTTGCATTACTTTTAAAATATTCATGAAATTAGTACAAACATAATATGAAGCTCAGGAGCTCCAAAGCTTTCTCCAAAGCTCCGAGTTGCTCAAGATATTAAGCGAACACCACTGGTTACTTACTATACATTACTGTTATACTTTCTGAGCCTGCTTTTTTGCTTAAGCTAATTTAAGCATAGATCGCTCAAACTTGGTAAACGATTAGAACAAACAAAATACTATCTGCATGCCGAATAAACTGCCATGAATTGTCGCATGATACTAGGAAATCTCGCAATATTATAAAAACTATATAGTAAGTTTTTCCACAGCTCCGAAAATCAGAGCGGAAATCCGCTTTTTGGAGCTCCGTTTTATTTCAGTATTAATTTTATGAATGAATAATAAATAATTCCATTAGTTTATACTTTTTTTTCAAAACTTGTTAAAAATGATAAAAAAATAGTCCAAAAACACGGACAGAACAATTTAACACACATTTCGAGTTTAAATAATTTTTAAATTGTTAATTTAAGGGGCGAACCTCTGAAGCTTTCTTCACTTTAAATGGGCTAAGCTTGATGCGCAGGAACATTGCTTATTTTTTCATAAATTGTTTCTAACAGGAATTTTGATAAACTTATCGATTAGCAGCTAAAAAATCAAAAAAAAAACATGAAACATAGACTTACTTTGTTTCGAAAAAAAAACAACAAGACTCTTAAACTTAAAAATTGTTTTCGTTTTCTGTTGTCTCGGACGATTCAATCACAAATAAGAAGAAACCATATTTTAAAAGTCTGAAATTTTTTAGAAATTTTCGCCAGATTTAATGAATGAATTTAATGAATTAAATTTTGTTGAATCTCATAATTTTGTTTTTCAAACAAAATTAAGGGGATAAAACACTTTGGTCGTTGTGCGACTTACACACAACACTGAAAAAATAGGGCCCCTTGAAAAGATAAGGTAACTACAGAGTTACCTTTTTTGCCACCTTATCTCGCGATTTTAAGGGGGCCCTTATCTTTCAGCAACCGGATTTTTTTTGAGCCGCACACTTACCTTAAATTTAACGGGGCCCCTTAAACTAAGGGCCTCTTTTAGACTTTTTAACAACCGGGCTCAGGTCTTGGTCATCTGCATTACCGTGGACACAAAGATGTTTTTACCTTTCAGTTTAAACACTTGATAACACATTTATTTTATAAAGAGCAATAGATATAGATTTAGAAAGAGCAATAATACTTATTTTTATTGAAAAATAGGAAAATAATGATGTATGTGACAGAAACAGGTAATAAACAGTTCGCGCAAAGCGCAAAAAAAAATTTTTTTTAGCACTTTTATAACGTGTGGGATTTGGAGCCCCCTGGACCTCCCCCTTTCAAAAATTGTGTTAAGGGTTGGACCCCCCTTTCTGAAATCCTGGCTACGCCCATGTACTGGGACCCCCCAAATTTTAGGGGGAGGGGGGGGGTGTCGGCTACAGTTAGGATTTTGGGGGGGGGGTTGTATAACCCCCCAACCACCCCCATAAGTGAGAACGGTCGGGGAAGCTAGGGGGGTGGTTACCAGGGGTAAATCGAATTTTAAATTCTAGGAGGGAGGTTCCAGGGGGTTCCGGACCCCCCTAGCTTTTCAGGGGGGGGGTCGACCCGAGGTGCGAAATTTTGAAATTTAGAGGGGGTTAGGTGGGGTCCGGTGTCCAAAGCAAAACAGCTTTAAACCATAATAACTTTAATAATTGTTCTTTTTATAGGATAATACTACATTTCATTGAATAAAAAGCTATATTCTGGTATAAAAAGGGTGTAAAAATATGAAAATTTACGTTTTTTGGAAAAAATTTAGTATAAATTATTTAGTATAAAAAAAGTACCTAAAAATTTCCCAAGGGGGGAGGGGTCAGATTTCAAATTCTAGAGGGGGGTCAGGGCTAAAAAATTCGGATATTCGGGGGCAGGGGGCCCTAGATTTTTGTCTAGGGGGGTCCCAAAATTTCGAGGCTGGGGGGGTGGACCCCATCCTGCCCCCCTTTCTCACCTATGACCACCCCCCCCCTGCCGCCTGCCCACCTATGGTGCGGACCATAGGTGGGCAGGGGGAGGGGGGTTGGGGGGTTATACCCTTACATGGGCAAGTTGGTCCGGAGTGGGGGGCGGGGTTAAACCCCAAATTAGGGGGGGTTAAAATCCAAGAAACGCAAAATACCCATATCGTTTTTTTTTCTGGAGTGCATTTTACCCATATCGTTTTTCGATTTGGAAGGAAAAATAGGTAAAAAACGCTAATTTTATGTCAAAAAGCCCTTTTTATTGCATTTTTAAGCTTTTTATTGCTTAAAACATTCATTTTGACCTCAAAACTTCAGTTTGGAGGCAGTTAGAAGTCATTTTAAACTAAAAACATTTTTTTTTTCTTCATTTTTTTTTCAAAATTGGGGGGGGGGTTAACCTTTTCTCCCCCCCCCACTTCTGAGTGGGGGGGGGGAGAAAAGACCTGTGCACTGCCCCCCCCCCCCGGGGTTTAAACGGAAGGGGGCGATTCCAAAACGGGGGGCACGGGGGGCCACTTTTTTGAAACGGGGGGAACAATAAAACGGTGGGGGCAAGCAGGGGGGAAAGAAAAAAAAGAGAAAAAAAGAGAAAAAAAAGGAAAAGGGAAAAAAGGGACAAAAAAGCGAAAATAAGGTAAAAATAGGTGTAAAATAGCTTAAATTGCATTGAAATAGGCTAAAAACTGCAAAAATTTTGCAATGATGGCGTCATAATAGGTAAAAAATGGTGTCATAATTTTTGGGTACTTTTTCATTTTTTCGCGGGGGGGAGCAATAAAACGGGGGGAGGGCAAATCCTCCAATAAAGCGGGGGGCATTTTCAAGCCGTGCACAGGTCTGGTTAGTTTTAGCTTTATTGTGATTTTTGGCACTAAACAATGTATATATATATATATTCCTTAAATAAAATTAAATTTCTAATGAAAAAAACATTAAAAAATCAAAGGCTCAAGTCTCATCTGTGTACTAATTATCGGTTTGACCGATCGAAAAATAAAATACGAAAATAAAACATCTTTGTACCCTAGATCAAACTGGTGACCTCAATTTTACTGTCATTTTTTGGGCTTAAGTCTTTTGTAAGGAGTTATGAGCCCATTTAAGTTCAAAAATTGCGTATTCTAATTTCTAGTATGTACAACTTATGCTGTCAAGGTAAAAATTGTGTTAGGCAACAAAATAAATTGACAATTGTATTTTTATCATGCTAAAAGTCTGAGGAATCTAAAATTATCCAAAAAATTTAAAAATTGGATGGTCACATGGACAATTTTTTATTTGGCTTTGATTGCTAATTTAAGCTTAGTTTTGTTAATATTAGTTATCCTCAGCCTAAGCGAAACCTAAAAATTAAGCTAAATTGCATTTTAACAATTTTTTATTTGATTGTGTGTTTTGGACGAATTCCGATTTTTTTTCTAAATTGAAATTTAGCCCATTTTTAACTGGTTGCCATACAAAATCGGTACACACTATTAAAAAATTTGAACTTACTATATTTAGAGCCGCCAAATTCTGGGCAATCCAAAAAAATACAGTTTCAAGTTGTTTAAAAGCTAAATAAAATTTTTCTTGACAGCATAAATTACCATTGAGCATACCAAAAATAGGCAAACTCTGATTCACTCAACAAATTTCACTCGATAAGCTGTTTTTTCACTTGATAAGCTGTTTTTTCGGTTATGTTTAGGCTTAGGAAGCAAAACCGAAAAAACAGCTTATCGAGTGAATCAGAGTTTGCCCAAAAATACGTATTTTTGAGCTTAAATGGGCTGATAGATAACTCCTTCCTTGCAGAAACCTAAATCCAAAAATAACCTCAAAACAGATCTTCCTGTCTAATTTGGAATCTAAAGATGTTTTATATGCGTATTTTACTTTTTAATCGGTCAAATCGACACGTTTGGGACTTGTGCCAAAGGCAAAAAAAGTCAAATATTATCACAAATTTAAGATGAAATTTCTGCTATTTATCAATTTTAAGCAGTTATATTTATAAAATACTTACTTTTCTATTTTATGTGCCATTTGTACACTTTTTTTCAATATTTTAAACAAATCAGCAATAAATATACAGGTTTGAAAAATTTGCAATATTTAAAAACGAGTCACAGTGCGAAGCAAAAAACAAGTGCCGTCGGTACAGTGCGAAGCAAAAAACAAGTGCCGTCAGTTTTTTGCCGACGTTTGACGCATCCCTATGCTTTAGCATAGGGTTTCATTTCTTTGTAAATTTCTACAAAAAAGAAATGGACTTTTACAAAAAAATGGCATGTTCGTAACTTTTATGAAACAGCGCCCTGCAGACAAACCAAAAACATTATAAATATGAAATTAATCGGTTTAGTGCCAGAGCAGTTGTATGACGGGGTGTTATATACGAATTTGATTTTTTAGAGTGGTTCTTAAGGAATTGAAGAAAACTCTGAATGAGTAGTGTCACAAATCATGATCTTATAAAGCCCTGAATGGACTACTCCTTTAATACAAAAAATAACTATACCTACATAAAATTATTTTGATGTCTTCATATGAATTTAACAACATGATCAGGGCTATATAGGAATTTGGTTTGTGACAGTTATTCAAAAAAAAAACATAAAAAATCTCCTGCTGAAAATAAGAAGTCTAAATTGAATAGAAGTTTTTTGACGTATTAACGTAGTGTTTGTTTAGAAACTTCTATCAAGACAAGTAGCCCGTGTCAGGCATAGGGCTGACAAATAATTTTTCTGGCATTTTGTATCTTTATTTACTTTTTTTTTAAATTCAACCCTTCTATGCCATTCCCATGACTGTAAGCTTTACAATGATACCTCAGTTAACCCACAGTCCATTCTGTTGTTGAGGAGAAGGGTCATTCTCTGGTTTGGTGAAAATATTTTGTCCAGCATAAAGATGTCCATGTTATTTTTTTACTAATTTCAACCCCCTGATGATGCTTCCTGAACTATAAGGTTTACCCATATTATCTCATTTATCCCAACCTTTTTGGTGATTGAGAGGAAGGTCTTTCCCCCTTTGGTAATAATATGTTGTCCAATATAAAGATGTCCATGTCTTATTATCTTAAAATTTCAACCCATTTATGACATTCTCCAGACTGTAAGCTTTGCAATGATACCTCATTTAGCCCAATTTGTTTTGTGGTTGGGAAGAAGGCCTCCCACCTTTTGGTCAAAATGTCTTGTCTAGCATAAAAATGTCCTTGTTATTTATTTTTTGAAAACAACCCTTTTATGACATTCCTTGAAACTTAAGCTTTGCAATGATATCTCATTTAGCCTAATTCTTTTTTTTAATTTTTGAGGAGAAAGCTTATTACTCTTACCAATAAGTTTGAACCAATTCTAACATAAAAAATTTTTTAAAGTCCATGGGGCCCTCTTTTTGTGAAAATGTCTTGTCCAACCAAAAGAAGTCCATGCGATTTTTTTTTAATTTAAACCCCTTTATGACATTTCCCTGTCTGTAAGCTTTGCAACAGTATCTCATTTAGCCCAATTTTTTCGCTGGTTGAAGAGGAAGGTTGTTCCACTTTTTAGTGAAAAAAACGTTGGTCCATGGTAATCTTCCATCCAAAGATGTCCATGGTAATCTTACCAAAAAGCGTGACATTTTGTTTTTACATTGGCTAATTATTCTTATCAATAAGTTCAAGCCAATTCAAAGACAAAACAATTTTTGATTTCCAAAATCCATAGGTTTCCCTTTTCAACCCTTTTACAACATTCCTTGGGGTATAAGTTTTCCAACGATGCCTCAAATCATTTGAACTCACGCCAAAAGGCGTCAAGGGCATGCATATAAAATTTTGTTCATTTTTATGAAGAATTTGCAAATATATCATGTTTAGAAGTAGTGTATTGAAATCCATTTAATTTTGACAATTTTCTCCCAAACTTCAATGAAAAAATAAGACTCCTAAAACTAATTGTACTTTCTGTTATGCACTTTAATATTTGTTTAAAACGCTTTCAAGTGCGTCCTAGTGTTTAAGTGTTTACATAATTTCAGAATTGGGAACAAATAAATTGGAGAGAAATTTTCAGAATTTGAAATATTTTTTGTTGTTATGGAAAAAAACGCATTTACTTTTGGCACTTTTTAAAAGGTACCCACTTAATTGAGTTTAAGTGCCACTTAAGGTAGAACACCACAGTTATGACGAATTTTACTAAAAGTTAGATATCAACTTATAGGCAAATAAAATCTAGCTGACCGCGAAATTTGCAGTATTGAATCGACTATATAACAACAAACCCATTCAAAATTTTTAACGAAATCGGTTTAATAATAAAGATCAAAACCCGTACTTTAATAATTATTTATCAATTTAATTAATTTAAAACCCAAACACAAATTTTTAAGGGGCTAAAAATGGTTAGATCTAGTATATTTTGTAAAAAGGTGGAATTAAAAAAAAATTCTGCGTTCTTATTTGTTTTTTTTAAAAACGTCATTACCGCACAATTTTAATAGGTCCCCTCATGTCTGCATTCTAATTTTCAGCGTCAGCCAGATATAATTCAACCATAGATATTAATTTTTTTCAGACAAAAGTATAGTGCGATCGAAAGCTTAGATTATGATGTATCTAACGGTAATAATTTGATTGTTTACCAGTTATTTTATTTTATGATATATTTCAATGAATGTAAAGATCAAAAAACAGTTTGGCCATTTACAAAATTTGATTCACTCAGTTTTTTCCGCAATTTTATAGAAAGTTAAAGAAAAATAAGGGAACTTTTAGATGTGGTTTGGAGTAAAACGTAATTCAAAATTTAAAGAAAATTAAAAAAATCGATGTTTTTTTCAGTAAAAATCAAATAAAAAAAATCCTGAATTAGTTTTTTAATCAAATACAAAGTATTCAATAGACTTGTGTCTAACTATTTCCAACTTTTATTAAAATCTGAGAGAATCAATTTTTTTAATTTTCATTTTTTTTTAATTGACGCCGAGAAACTACATTTTGAACCGTTTCTTTAAAAGTGGCTTTTAAGTGATAAATCTCAGTTGACCCATTAGCCGAGTGGTTAGTACATCGGGTCTGTATCCACGAATCCTTGGATCGAGTCTTTGCTGGGACATATTATTAACATCGAAAAAAAATTTTTTTTTTAAATTTTTAGGTTTTTAATTAAAAAAGTGTTTTATTATTCAAGATACGCTGAATTAAAAATGAAAAAATAGAATATTTTTGGTAATAATTTTTATTAATGTTTTTTTTTTATTTTTGACATGTATTTTATTGATGTTATTTAATGATTGTCAGACCTGTGCACGGTCTGGAAATGCCCCCCGCTTTATTGGAGGATTTGCCCCGCCTGATTTATTGCCCCCCCCCCCGCCAAAAAATGAAAAAGTACTCTAAAATTATGACGCTAAACCTATGATGACACCATCATCGCAAATTTTTTGAAGTTTTTAGCCTATTTCAATGTATTTTAAGCCATTTTAGACCTATTTTTACCTTATTTTCGCTTTTTTGGTCTCTTTTGTCCCTTTTCCCTTTTTTTTCTCTTTTTTCTCCTTTTTTTCTCTTTTTTTTTTCTTTCCCCCTGTTTGCCCCCCCCCGTTTTATTGCCCCCCCCCGTTTCAAAAAAGTTGCCCCCCGTGCCCCCCATTTTGGAATTGCCTTCCCCCGTTTTAACCCCAGGGGGCAGTGCACAGGTCTGGATTGTAAACGATAACGTAGGTATTACACATTGTATCCTAACAGAACCAAGAATTGGATTCTGTGAGAACTGTGCTATATTCTTTAAATAGCACTGAATAATGCATACATTATTTACTCAACCTATCACAGGGATCTGACTCCGCGGTAGTTTAGACAGCAAGTAGTGAAATCGATGTTGAAAATCTAAAGTACAACATCTTAATCCGTTTCTGTGGATTTGTTAGTATGTTGCCACCTCCAATCTCTGGAGATTAGTAATGTTCAAACATAAAAGCATAATCGTTTTGTGTATCATCTTCTGAACAAAGGAGGTTAGCTATGTGCATGTCACGTTTTGTGTGTACATGAGGTTAGTCCTACGTATGCAAAAAACATTGTACGTAAAAAAAAACAAAGTTTTTGGCTGATATTCTTATGTCATTTCTTCATGTGATTATTTTTCATGGGTGCAGTATTGCATTGTATTTTAGAGTGCACAACTGTAAGGGACTCGATCATGACTCTCTGATTGTTTGAAAATTTTTATTACATTAGCAAACACACAGGACATAGGTGCTGCTGGGCAGCACCCTCTGATTTGTGCTTCAGGATCTCACTCAACGCTTCTGAAAGTCAAAATTTTCAGCAAAAAAATCTAGAGAACGCTCAAAAATTAGTTCACGTTTGGCTTTATGGCAAATTGGCTCCACCGTTTTAGCAAAAATAAGCTGGGTGCATAGGTGTTTTAAAGTTGAGGGGGGAGTGTGGAATTCCCAAAATTACGATCATAGGTCTTACTCCTGGTGGAAATCGCTATTTTTTGGCAATAGGCCTTACCCCTACAAAATTTTTGTCAAAAGAGAGTTAAAAAGGCAAAAACGCGTTTTTTTTGAAAATTTTTATAGGCTTAACCGCTAGTGAAAGTTTGCCAAATAAACCATCCCTCCCTCCAAAATTTCGAACATTTGTGAATTTTAGCCTTTCCCCCAATATTTCAAAAAAAATTGAAGATTTTATTAACGTTTTATACACCTGTTTTAAATGTATATGTATAAAAAACCCTAAGTTTTGTGATAAGTATCATCTGGAATTAAAAATTACATGAAATTCCAACAAAAACATTTTTCAGTAAAAACTGTGATAACGCCATTAGACCGAAAATATATAAAATACCTAAAAATGTGCAACTCCTATATAAAAAAGTATGGAAAAGTAGGCCATAATAATGAGCCTCTCCATTTAAAGAAGAGTACAGAAGGTAAGATAGTAAAGGAACCCAAAGGGGATGATCCATATGCAAATCCCCCTAACAGGATGACTAGTAAACAATGGAAGAAAAAGTTGCGGTTACAACTTTTGAATCAGCAACAGAAACGAGCTAGGCGGAAGAAGATTCCGCCTAACCAACTGTCATTGCCTGACTCGAGCGACAGCTACAACGCTGGGTCTGAGGAAAGTATTGACTGCAACCAACACCCCTTGTCAAAAAGTTTTTATTTTGTTTTGAAAATGCCGTATGGAGAAATTTTAACCGCCCCTTTTAAAAAGTAAAAAATTAAATTTTTGTAATGCCCCTTGGATGCAAGAAGTACCTGGAATGGATAAGGAAGGTAACTAGGGTAGTGCATTTAATTTCGGCACTTTTTCGTTTTTCCAATGTAACTTTTTACTGTTTGGCCTGATTTTCATCTTTGATATCTCATTTTAAAGCTTTTACAATACTGCGTTGCGTCATAAAAAATTCATTGTGTGAAAGTTGTTTTTTTACTTAATTAAATCAGTTTTTAAAAAAAATGGAAAAGTGCCGAAATTAAATGTATGCATTTAATTTCGGCACTTTACAAACAATCTATTGTTTCTCAGTCAAAAAATCATCATTTTCAAAAATTTAAAAGCCTATCATTATCTCCAGACAGTTTTCTTTAATTTAAGCTTTTACTTGTTGTTTAACATGTAACTGGCAAAAAGTTACAGCTAAAATGCTAAATGGTATCAAAATAAGGAAAATTTGGGAAAAAAGTGCATTTAATTTCGGCACTTTTTAAAAAGACCCCCTTAATCGAGTTTAAGTGCAGTGCTATGACTCCTACACATTTCAACGTTGTCTTTTAACTAATTACAGCTACAATTTAACACCCGACCACTAAATTGAACCCGTTTTTACCTACAGCAATAGTGTGCCGAAATTACACTATTTTATTTTATAACGATTGCTCACCACAGATGCAACGTAGAACCACGGGGACTAAAAATTTGGAAAATAGACTAAATTTTACCAGGACAGTTTAATTTTTAAACCAATTTATTGCGTAATCATGAAATGCCCATGTTCTAAAAACGAGTAACAATTTTTTTAATTATAAATCACACAATTTCACCATGAAAATATCATAACATAACAAATAAAAAGCTCACGACAGTCGTCTACATATAATTAGCTCTCATTTGAGCTATCAAACGTCGTATTCCATCCAGGATTACCAAAGATATAGTCCAAAATCAAAAATGCCCAATTGGGAAAAGTGCCGAAATTAAATGCACTACCCTACTAAAGGAATTGAGAAGACAAAAAATGTAAGTAAATTTATTATGTATAGTATTAAAAAAATGTAAAAACCGTAATAGTCAGGGTATTGGAACATGCACAGTTCTTAAAAATGATACACGATGTTGGGTATATAGGGAGCCACGGGACTGGAAAATGTGCATTTCTTAAAAATGGTACGCGAATAATGGTAAAAGGTAAAAATGTAATTTCAAGGTATTCTTTACTATGAAATAAAATGAATTGTTAATAACTTATAGTTGTTTTTTTTGTTACATCTCTATTTTTATATGATATTAATGGTTCTTGTCAAAGTTATACATTTTTTGTCATTCTATATATAATAAAAAATTTCAGGAACTCCAGTACCTATAAATACCGTGCGTTGGTTTCGATACAAAGTGCTCCGTAATCCAGAGATCTTATGCAAGCGTCCCACAGCGTTTTGTGCCGCTCGTGAGGCCTCCTATTTTGCCCCTGCCCCTATTAAAACTAATATGGATGAAAATTTCGCCTCCACCTGCAAGCCAGAAGAAAAAAAGAAGCTTTTGTCGCTTGGTTGGAAAGATTATAAACACAGAGGTTATGGTTGAGAGCTCTGCAGCTCCTGCAGCTATCAACAATATAGATAAACAGCTTAAAAAGTCCATGGCGAGAGTATTGGATATGGAAGAGGAGTGGCTTAAATATGCTTTGGAAATTTTAAAATATGATTACACTAATCACCCTTGTGCTGCCACCATTTCCTCAGAAGATGCACAGGAGGACCTGGACCTGTCTAAAGTCCCATTACCATCATCGACATTTAACTTCTGACGGTATGTATTAAAGCTCTAATTTAAATAAAGCCATCAATCAAATCAATAAAAAAAACCAAAAAAAGATTCAAAATTATTGTATTTAATGCAACAAAAAACATTTAAAAACAAAGTATACTGATTTTAAAACTAAAAAAAGATAATTACAAAACATAAAATTATTGTATTTTACTTATAGAACCATGGACAATACAACTAACTGAAGAAGCCAATCAATGCTACACAATTACTAAGGAACAGGCAATGGCCAATGAAAGAGAAAGACTTACAACCATTGAGGACAAACTCATTCAACATTTACAGTCAGGTTCCAACGAACCCTGTGAAATTGTTAGATCAGAAATTCCAACAAAAACATTTTCCAGTAAAAACTGTGATAACGCCATTAGACCAAAAATATATAATATACCTAAAAATGTGCAACTCCTATATAAAAAAGTACGGAAAAGTAGGCCATAATAATGAGCCTCTCCATTTAAAGAAGAGTACAGAAGGTAAGATAGTAAAGGAACCCAAAGGGGATGATCCATATGCAAATCCCCCTAACGGGATGACTCGTAAACAATGGAAGAAAAAGTTGCGGTTACAACTTTTGAATCAGCAACAGAAACGAGCTAGGCGGAAGAAGATTCCGCCTAACCAACTGTCATTGCCTGACTCGAGCGACAGCTACGACGCTGGGTCTGAGGAAAGTATTAACTGCAACGTCATTAACCGACCCTAATCGTCAACACCCCTTGTCAAAAAGTTTTTATTTTGTTTTGAAAATGCCGTATGGAGAAATCTTAACCGCCCCTTTTAAAAAGTAAAAAATTAAATTTTTGTAATGCCCCTTGGATGCAAGAAGTACCTGGAATGGATAAGGAAGGTAACTACTAAAGGAATTGAGAAGACAAAAAATGTAAGTAAATTTATTATGTATACTATTAAAAAAATGTAAAAACGGCAATAGTCAGGGTATTGGAACATGCACAGTTCTTAAAAATGATACATGATGTTGGGTATATAGGCAGCCGCGGGACTGGAAAATGTGCATTTCTTAAAAATGGTATGCAAATAATGGTAAACGGTAAAAATGTAATTTCAAGGTATTCTTTACTATGAATTAAAAAGAATTGTTAATAACTTATAGTTGTTTTTTTTTTGTTACATCTCTATTTTTATATGATATTAATGGTTTTTGTCAAAGTTATACATTTTTAGTCATTCTATATTTAATAAAAAATTTCAGAAACTCCGGTACCTATAAATACCGTGCGTTGGTTTTGATACAAAGTGCTGCATAATCCAGAGATCTTATGCAAGCGTCCCACAGCGTTTTGTGCTGCTCGTGAGGCCTCCTATTTTGCCCCTGCCCCTATTAAAACTAATATGGATGAAAATTGCGCCTCCACCTGCAAGCCAGAAGAAAAAATTGTCACTTGGCTGGAAAGATTATAAACACAGAGGTTATGGTTGAGAGCTCTGCAGCTCCTGCAGCTATCAACAATATAGATAAACAGCTTAAAAAGTCCATGGCGAGAGTATTGGATATGGAAGAGGAGTGGCTTAAATATGCTTTGGAAATTTTAAAATATGATTACACTAATCACCCTTGTGCTGCCACCATTTCCTCAGAAGATGCACAGGAGGACCTGGACCTGTCTAAAGTCCCATTACCATCTTCGACATTCAACTTCTGATGGTATGTATTAAAGCTCAAATTTAAATAAAGCCATCAATCAAATCAATAAAAAAAACCAAAAAAGATTCAAAATTATTGTATTTAATGCAACAAAAAACATTTAAAAACAAAGTATACTGATTTTAAAACTAAAAAAAGATAATTACAAAAGATAAAATTATTGTATTTTACTTATAGAACCATGGACAATACAACCAAAAATATATAATATAACGAAAAATGTGCAACTCCTATATAAAAAAAGTACGGAAAAGGTGGCCTTTATAATGAGCCTCCCCATTTAAATGGCACCCTCCGTCCATAATAATGGCCTTTTAATTCAAAGGAATATGCCGTTCGCCTACGTCACTTTACACTAAATGCCCAGGCATCCCGGAAATGAAATAAAATGTTTTTATTGATCCGTGCACATTTGTGCTGAATAACGTAGGCGAACAGCATATTTTCCCCGCATTAAAATGGCTACTTTGCCAATATTATGGAGAGTGTCATTTAAATGGAGAGGCTCATTATAAAGGCCACCTTTTCCGTACTTTTTTATATAGGAGTTGCACATTTTTTGTTATATTATATATTTTTGATACAACTAACTAAAGAAGCCAATCAATGCTACACAATTACTAAGGAACACGCAATGGCCAATGAAAGAGAAAGACTTACAACCATTGAGGACAAACTCATTCAACATTTACAGTCAGGTTCCAACGAACCCTGTGAAATTGTTAGATCAGAAATTCCAACAAAAACATTTTCCAGTAAAAACTGTGACAACGCCATTAGACCAAAAATATATAATATACCTAAAAATGTGCAACTCCTATATAAAAAAGTACGGAAAAGTAGGCCATAATAATGAGCCTCTCTATTTAAAGAAGAGTACAGAAGGTAAGATAGTAAAGGAACCCAAAGGGGATGATCCATATGCAAATCCCCCTAACCGGATGACTCGTAAACAATGGAAGAAAAAGTTGCGGTTACAACTTTTGAATCAGCAACAGAAATGAGCTAGGCGGAAGAAGATTCCGCCTAACTAACTGTCATTGCCTGACTCGAGCGACAGGTACGACGCTGGGTCTGAGGAAAGTATTGACTGCAACGTCATTAACCAACCCTAATCGTCAACACCCCTTGTCAAAAAGTTTTTATTTTGTTTTGAAAATGCTGTATGGAGAAATCTTAACCGCCCCTTTTAAAAAGTAAAAAATTAAATTTTCGTAATGCCCCTTGAATGCAAGAAGTACCTGGAATGGATAAGGAAGGTAACTACTAAAGGAATTGAGAAGACAAAAAATGTAAGTAAATTTATTATGTATAGTATTAAAAAAATGTAAAAACCGCAATAGTCAGGGTATTGGAACATGCACAGTTCTTAAAAATGACACACGATGTTGGGTATATAGGCAGCCGCAGGACTCAAAAATGTGCATTTCTTAAAATTGGTACGCAAATAATGGTAAAAGGTAAAAATGTAATTTCAAGGTATTCTTTACCATGAAATAAAATGAATTGTTAATAACTTATAGTTGTTTTTTTTTGTTACATCTCTATTTTTATATGATATTAATGGTTTTTGTCAAAGTTATACATTTTTAGTCATTCTATATTTAATAAAAAATTTCAGGAACTCTGGTACCTATAAATACCGTGCGTTGGTTTCGATACAAAGTGCTGCATAATCCAGAGATCTTATGCAAGCGTCCCACAACGTTTTGTGCCGCTCGTGAGGCCTCCTATTTTGCCCCTGCCCCTATTAAACCAAAAATATATAATATAACGAAAAATGTGCAACTCCTATATAAAAAAGTACGGAAAAGGTGGCCTTTATAATGAGCCTCTCCATTTAAATGGCACCCTCCCTCCATAATAATGGCCTTTTAATTCAAAGTAATATGCCGTTCGCCTACGTCACTTTACACTAAATGCGCACGCATCCCGCAAATGAAATAAAATGTTTTTATTGATCCGCGCACATTTGTGCTGAATAACCTGGGGCGAACAGCATATTTTCCCGCATTAAAATGGCTACTTTGCCATTATTATGGAGAGTGTCATTTAAATGGAGAGGCTCATTATAAAGGCCACCTTTTCCGTACTTTTTTATATAGGAGTTGCAGATTTTTTGTTATATTATATATTTTTGGTTCTATTAGATGATATTACATATTATTTCATAAATGATTTTTGTTCTCTAAGTTTTTATTATTTTGTGCAATTTAAATAGTTTTTTCAGTGTAAATTTAAAGTTTCAATCAGTTTATTTAAATAACCGTTAAGGGTTTTCACACATATAATTGTCACACTTTTAAAATCGTGTTGATTGATTGTTTCCATCGTACACTTGGTTCTGGCCACATATGGAGGCGGAATAACCGTTTGCGTTACTGTGCGTATTGGTGAACAATCTTCTGTCCGACGCTTCCCTCGGAGTTCTGAAGGAGTTTTGTTGAACCTCTATGCTCCACCTGTAATTAACCCTTTTTGTCTGTTGAAAGGGTAAAGCAACGTAAGTTTTTATGAAAGATAAAAATGAAGGTATACTTTTATACTTTCAGTGCAATACTCTCACATAAAGAGTCATAATCCGTGTTAAATCAACGTGACTCTGACTCATTTTGTCATGTGAACGATTTGCAAGCTGGATTTATTAATTTCAGTTATTTTTTTATTAATATTTTTCATCACGACCCTACTGTTACTTTAGCATTTATCGTTACTACAACAAAATGAGCCACTGTGATTATAAAATAAATGTCACTGTGACTCATTCTGTAGTTAATAGCGTGCTGTTTGAAATTGAAAATAAGTCGCAGTAGCCTATATTTTATACAAGTTGTGGCTCTTTTTACCGTAGTGACGTATTACTATTGTGATTAGTCGTGGACAACTGGGGCGAGTCCACTAAAAGCGGGCTTGGAACGTGCCAAGATAGCCTGGTGTTTAAATGGCGCCCAACTAGAGGCTTTTAATATCATTGGGGAAATTTTTTGAGGAACCAATTAAAGTTGATGGGCGGAGCTTTTTCGGTCAATTCTTGTTGAAATAAAGATTTTTCACGTAAAAAAACATTGCAGAAAAAAATTTGAAAAATATTTCTTTGGAAGTAAAGTTAAAAATGAATTGAACTAAAAATGTCCATTTTAATATAAAGTTAATACCTTTTTTATATGCAATTTGTGATTTTTTAAACTTTATTTTATTAATATATTTTGTGATGATAAATTATTATAGTGTTAAAATTATCTAAACAATTAGGGGCTAAAAGAGCCTTTTTATTTTGTTGAAAGTTGTGCTTGTTTAGCCTGAGGTTTGTTGGCACGTGGTTGCGTGCCAACAAAACCCCAGGTTTTGGCCTACATTACAGGATAGTGTACAGGTTTTATTAAAATTACAGTTTGAATTAAATTTGTTTATAATCACTGATTACCTAGATTTTAATAATATCCCGTTTAGCTTATAGTTGTTTTCTATATATACATTTATTAACATATACATTTTATTTTAGTTTTTTGTTAAAAATTTGTTTCGTAAATTAATTTCGAGCATTTGGGTGCTCAAATAGCACGTTGTTTCAACCCCAGGCTATCTTGGCACGTTCTAAACCCGCTTTTAGTGGACTCGCCCCTGTACGCTATTTTGCTGGTGGAATCTTACTAGCGATACATAGCTAAGCGGTTGTGATAAAATAGATATAGATAAAGGTTAAAGGGTTTAAAAATTTAGTAACTTTAGTTTTTCTGTTAATGTACTTTATAACAAAATTACATTGATTTTTGTTATATATATATATATATATATATATATGTTCTAATTTATTATACGTAAATGTTCTTGGTGACAACCGTCCTTATGTGGCGGATAGCGTTGAGCAGTTTAGGTCAACTAAACTAACAATATTAATTCATGTCTTAAGTAGTCACTACACTCGCGTTCAATCATGGTTTCATTTCAATTTAAACATTTTTAAAATATATTAATGTATGCGCTGTAATCAAATTACAGTAGCCCGCGCCTGTCGCCGCGCGTGTCAAAACAGTTGCTTATAGCAGTACGTGCGCTCCACGCGGTGCGTGGGCCCAGTGGGTTCCGTAATTATTGTTTTGCGCTTTTAACTTGGAGAACTGTTGTACCGCCCGATTTGGGAATCCTTACGTTGGCAGACCCAGCTTACAGACTTTTAATTTTGCTCAAGCTAACCGCCACCGCTACCTCTGATATTTACCGATCATTCCGCTTACTGATTACGTGTAATTTTTTCTTGTCATACTTGTATTTTTGTGCCTTCTTACCGTATACTGTGTATTTCTACTAGTTTTTGTTTTTGTAATCGTTACTCGTAATTTTTGTATTGTGTATGTGTATGTGTTTCTTTTTGTGTGTATATTTAGTTAAGAGGCAGGAAATTTACCCCAGGTGGTTAGCCGCTAACTGCTACCACCATGTCATTATAAAAGGGTTTTTCTTTCGTAGGTAAGGTGCTCCGCTAGAAACTGCACTTCTTGCCACAGTCGGTATGCGTCGCTTAGCTGGGGACAGCTACGGACTGGTGGGGGAGGTGTGGCGGATAGCGTTGAGCAGTTTAGGTCAACTAAACTAACAATATTAATTCATGTCTTAAGTAGTCACTACACTCGCGTTCAATCATGGTTTCATTTCAATTTAAACATTTTTAAAATATATTAATGTATGCGCTGTAATCAAATTACAGTAGCCCGCGCCTGTCGCCGCGCGTGTCAAAACAGTCGCTTATAGCAGTACGTGCGCTCCACGCGGTGCGTGGGCCCAGTGGGTTCCGTAATTATTGTTTTGCGCTTTTAACTTGGAGAACTGTTGTACCGCCCGATTTGGGAACCCTTACGTTGGCAGACCCAGCTTAGGTATTTATATTACATTACCTTATTTTTATCCGATAATTACCCACTTGAGATGCCAACCGCTATAGTTGGTTTCGACCAACTTAGGTAAGGAAATTGTGTTGAGTGGAGAGTTCGCAGGGCTGTCTGTGAACTCTCCTTTGAGATAAGGCGGCATTTTCGGAAGTGTTCTGGTGGAGTGACTACGATTTTGGGTACAGGTATTTAATAAGGAATTTTGCACAAAATTTACACGTAATCTACCAACGTATTTGGTAGCTATTTTTACCTAAGTTAAATAGGTTACATAAAACCCTCAGTGGTGTGTCGTCAAGGACAACCACTGGCTTCGTAAAAATATCGTTTTAATTTTCAATCGGGTAAATTCCTAAAAAAATCAAATGTTTAAAATAATTCAAACTTAGGCCTCTAACTGAATCAAAAATCCAAAAATAATTTACAATTTAGTTACTCATATTTTATCTTTGTTTTAATTACTAAAACGGGTTTTTAAAAAGGCTAAAAAATATAGCCTTAGCGTTTCCAAACGCCTTAAAAATAGTCTTTTCTTTTTGTTAATTCAAATTGCTCAAATTGCTCAATGTGCGCAAAAGTAGTCTATTCCTTTGCTCGCCGCAACGCGGTCTGTTGCGCTCGTAAATGCTCATAAATAAACGTTTTGTGTAATCTATTGTGTAACCTATTTATCTCCGCAAGTAATCAATCTGTCACCGCAGTGTTTAATTCATAAAACACGTAAACTAGGCATTCACTGCGTTTAAACAAATAAGCCTTAAAAATTACAAGTAAACATACGCAGAGCAAGTCCCACACGACACAT
>JASAMX010033444.1:0-11168 GCA_030248175.1 Microlaimidae sp. YZB2_3
TTAAAGGTTTTGTTGATTTCGATGACGCCATCAACAACGGTTAACCGCGCAGTGACTTAACCCATTTAATATAAGGGAAAGAGCGCTCCGCGCTCTTCCCTGATATATAAAACTTGCCCCCTAAAAATTGTGGGGGTACATTGTGAGTTGTAAAAATTCTAACCATTGGGTGAATTCAATTAGGAATAATATTTTTGACATCAGCGTGCAAAAAGTTTAATATTAGTAGAAACATGATGATATTATATTAAAATCACTTCTAACAATTTAATAAGGTAATTTATAGATGCAAAAAATTGTTCACCACTGTAGTACTTAGTAGTTAGTAGTTAACCAAAATAATTAACCATCATAGTAATTTATTGATTTTTATATTTTTATGGGCAGAGCTTAGTTAAGGGGATGTGCACGTCAGGATTTTAAAGACCCTTACAATGTCATATTATTTAGTTTTCGTGATCACCTCATACATGTTTTGATCTGTGGAAATGGTTGGTGGAGGAGCTTGTTTTAGTCATTTAGCGCTTGGGAAAAATTGATTTCCAATAAATGAGAGATATCCATTTTGACCATCGTGTGTCTATACTGATAAAAGTCTTGGTGCTTGCAAAACAAAACAATAACAATAATGTTAAATAAAGGTTAAGTTAATTATAATGTCAATAATGTTAAGTCCTCTAAGGTTAACATTTTAAACTGTGGAAGCTTGTCATATTGTCTCAAGTTTAAACTAAAATTATTTAGTAAATATTTACTAAAGTATTTACTAATATTTTCTAAAATGACAAATTTTCGCGTTGTGTACTAATCGTTTTTAGTTAATAGATATAAAATACAATGCACATACCTAAAAAGTCGCTCGTTTAAATCCAGCGCTTTGTTTTAGCATTTTTTTTTATTTATATTTTAAAATTTTTTGAAAAGAGTGGCGTACGAAAATTACTGTAAAAATCACAAAAACTTAAAAATCTAGTTTAGGTAAAGTTTATTCAAAAATGATTGAACCCTATAAAAATTTTCAGGCCAATATATTCCTCTAACGGTACCACTGATTCAAAATAGTATTATGTATATTAAATATATTGCTGCCTTTAGTTTTACACACCAATAATTTTTTTAAATCACCTAAAATCATCGCCTAAAATTATTTTTTAGTCTCAATCACTTTGATGGATTGCACAAGTGAAAAAAGCTTGAAATGTAATTTTAATTAAAATAATGCAAACATTGCATTTAGCTTGCACAATAGCGGTATTCACCATATTGTTTTTTTTGAAAATTTATAAAACTGTGTAAATGCATATTTTGCTGAATATTTTTATTACAATTAAACATTTATAATTACCAAAATATTTTTTAGATTTAATATTTTTTTCAGTTTAAAACTCAATTTGAATTCAAAATACTTTTAGATTTGTTTTGGTATGAACTCAATTTGAATTTTATTTTAAATTATCATTTGTAAAATGATTATACTTTTCCCCATAATCTTTTTTAAAATTTTTTTGTGTTCTTTTTACAACCCACATCAATTTTTTGTCTTTACTTAGTTAACAAATCAAAGTTTTAAATCTACTAGTTTAGTTTACATTTAGACACTGTTATTTTAAGTTTTTTCTTTGTATATTTCTTTGTTTAGCAAAAACCTCTTTTTTGCTTTAAATGTTTTTTTTAAGCTTTCACTATCTGCCACTTTTTTCTCAAGTAATCGATTAATGAAACAATTTTTTTTCACTTGTGTAGTTATAAACGGCTCTCTTGATTTGTATTATTTACTTTTTTATTTATGTGTATAGCAATTTCCTTTGTGTACATTCTTATAATGTTGGATTGTCACAGTGATATGTTTGTTTAACCCTTTCTTTGTCTTTTATCTTTGTTGTACTGTAAGTCTGTTACTTTTGCTGTAACCTTTGCAACAAATAAGATTTTTTCTTCTAAAATCATTGGAACACGTTAGTGTTTTATCTTTGATAAAAGAATACTTTTATCTGGAATGGTTTATCTGGAAATTTTATTTCTTCTTAAATATATCAAATTCAATTTAGGGTGGAAGAAAAGTATAACACGGTTGAATTTACAATACATAAGTCTTTCACAATTTTATATCAGAACTAAAAGATCCTAATCTAATATGATTCAGAACAGTATACAATTATGAGATGGGCGACTGTAAAAAATGTTTCTTGTTTGGTTTTCTTTGTTTTTATTTGATAAAAATGTAAAACTATTTGTGAAAAAATAAAATTAAACAGTTCACAAAAAAGTGTTAATTCCATTGCAGTACATAGTTTGTGTATTCTGTCTGGTCAACAGTTGTGAACGGTTGTTAAATTAAATTATTACACTGCTTACTCTATTATCTGGAGTTTTTTATTAAGTTTTTTTGCAACAAAATATGTTTATATTTTATTTTAATTAATAAACATAGGTGTAAAAAAAATCTGTTAATGTTTTTATAATAATGTTCAATAACACCCGAATAATTTTTTTTCAATACTTTTACCTGAAACAAAATGGCATAGGAAATATGACCTTTTCGAAATTTGAAATCTTAACAAAAACAATCATTTGGTTAAACAGATTAAATCAAATTCATCAACGCTTAACATAAATTGAAGCATAATTAAAATCTCTCTGTTCGCGCCGCTAAAATTTTACCCAAAGACCACCAAGTATTTATTTCTGAAGTCTTCTTTTTTTAATGCAAATGAGCTGTACATCTTTATTTTATCTGTACATTTTTTATAATTTCAAATAATTTAGCAGCAATTACGAGATATATTTTAAACAATTAAATTTGCTTCCAGCAGTCTTTAAATCAATAGCGAGAAATTGAACATAAAAGACAGTAGGCCCATACCCACACCATTAGCCCATACCCACCCATCACCAAATTAATCTGTGTGGCGGTCATGGTATGAGACCCCAATTTCACAATTTTTTATTGAGTTTGCTTTGATCCAATAAATCTATTTTAAATTGAATTGAATTTTCTTTGAAGGTCCCATTAACAAAAATTTTATTGATTTTTTTTTGTTTTAATTCTTTTAATCTATTTTACATGAACTTACACTTTCAAAAATAACTAAAAAGTGTAGTTTTAGATATAACACTCATTTAAAGATCAAGTATCTAAAATAAATTTAAATCGTTATTAGCGGACGGATTTTGGAGAAACTTTGCAGAAAAAAAGTTTGCTTAAATTTTAAATTTCATTTACTAACATTATCCATATGATTATTTTTTATATAAGGTTATTTTTGCAACAAAAAAATTGTGGATTTCTTATTTAGTTTGTGTCTTTTTTTTACAAACAACAATTAATTTTGATGTATAAACTAATATTATTAATTGAACATAAGTTAATTTGTGATTTTAGTTTTTTAAACTGATAAACCAAGTTTTTTAACAAACTGTAGTTTCAAACGAGAAAACCAAGCAGTGTTAGAGTAAAAAATACATACGACCAAAAAGTATCTTGTAATTTGACTTTTTTTTTGGATAAAAAGCCTTATTCATTTACTACAAGTCAGAATTGAAGCTAAAATAAAGTTAAAGCTATTTTTCTGCAAAATATTATTGAAACTTGTCTACTTCTATAAAACTAATTGCAAATTGTTGAATCTTAATTTAATTGGGATTCCCGTTTTTTAATAAACAAAAGCATATTCATTTTGTAATTTTTTTCTCTATAAACTACTGAAATATCTGTTCATTTTTCCGTAGGCATCCGACTCATCCGTGGCGTCTATGAAGCAAAGTTCCTGATTGGCCCCGTTACCGGCTGCCAGCACCATTAGGTCGGAGTCTTTTTTCCAGGGATCGTAAGCACCGGGTTTCTTTTGTCGCAGTCGCGGGGTCCAAACGGGCGGGGAGGCTTCCGGCTTCCGCCCCCCGCCGTCTGTGCGGTGATTGGGCGACGTCCACGTGGGGGAGTCCATGCGCAGTGGGCCGCCATCCCATTGGCCAACGCGTGGGTCTTGAACGTTTGCCAAAATGTAGCCATTGGTCGGCATCTTGGGCGTGATGCGCTCAGCCTGACGGTTGCAAACGTGGGTGAGGAATACCTGGCGAAAATCATGACTGAATATCATGTATATGACAAAATTGACACTGCTGTTGAACACCACCAGCAGATTGCTGGTGTCGCTCATGTAGTTGATAATCAGATGGGCCTCCGGGCCTTAACAATTTGTGTTGCATTGGTTTTGGTCGAGAAATATACAACAGTCAAAGTTTTTTTTTAAATTTCTTTTCAATTTAGTAATTTTTTACAACTGATAATTATTTTTAGCCCCAATACATGTCCCAAATTTTAATACAGTTCACCTGGGGCGGTGGTATGCTGAAAGTGTAATCGAATTTAAGTTAATCTGAGATTTGCGATTTTCGCAACACGGTAACGATACTGGCAATACCGATTGAATGATCGAGCTAATGTATTGCACAATACTTTAAGCTAGTTTATCGAATCGATAGTGCTAGTATGTTTTCCTAGTGGCGAAAATCGCTAACCTCAGATTAACTTAAATCTGATTTAACCTTCAGCATACCACCATTCAATCACTGAAATTCGGATTTCCTGCAATGAAAATTTTAAAACATATGTTTTTTTGTGGTAAAACGTTCTATTACAGATTGCTACAAACACCATATAGACTAAAAATTAAGATTCTTTGGTAGATACAATGCTATGATTTTCACATATTATTTTTGTTAAAGAGAAATTTTGTTTGTAACATATTAATTATTGTCACTAAAAAACGAATCTGTCATATACAAACTTTTCCTAAATTACCAAAATAAGTAAAATTAGTATTTAGCCACAAAACTGTTTCAATTTACATATACACAAAGAAATTTATTAATTTTTTTGGAATTGTCTATTCAGGTTTATGGGTTTTTTTTGACAAATTTTGGTAAGAAATTACTGTGATTATATTTTTTAGGTATTTAAAATATCTAAACTTTTTTTGATTCTCGAGAAGCTCATTCATAACCCAATGTTTATGAATGAGCAGTGGTAACGCTAAATTGTTTTGCGTTTAAGAGCCGCTTTCTCTATGGATTCAAAATCGCCATTCCAAGCTGTCAGATTGATAGTCTTAGATTTCCCTCAAAATAATATATGTGATATTTCAGATCATGTGGACCACCAATAACCATTTTTAGCTCAAACTGACCAACCCGTGTGTCTGTGGTAGCCCCTTGAAATTTGTGCCTTCGACTTTTTTGAGAATTTTTTTGAAAAAAAAAATTGGTTTTTTGGATTGACAATAAAATCCTACAGTTTATTGTTTTCTGGTTAAATTTTACTCTTATTTATGTAAAATTGTTTAAATTTTTCAAAAATAAACTTTATTTTGAAAAATTTTAAATTTTCACTCATGAAATTTTACAATTTTTCGAAAAAATTAAAAATTTTGAGATTTTTTGATTTTGAAAATCAATCAGTTCACCTTCTCAGAATATCTAGTCCTCGCTGCCCCTTTAATATTATTTGATCCCCACGCGGCTCTTTCAAATGTAAAAAAATAAAGAAAAAAAAGTACCACTTTTTTAGCATTATTCATTTGAATGGCTAAAATTTTGAGAGCTAAAATAAACCATGCAACAATTGTGATAATTTGGTGACGCATTTCAAAACACATATGCTATCAATTATGCTTAAATTTGCTATATATAAGTAAAAGTAGTTAATCGTTTTAAAAATCAGGTTTGTTTTTGAAAAATTTAAATTTTTAAACCCAAAATTTTACGATTTTACAAAAAAACTTAAATTTTTGAATTTCTTATTTTCTCTAAATTCACGCAGTTTACCAATTTGTAAACATGCAACCGAACTGATATTTTGACATTATTTGGCTCTTATACCGACCCTTTTACTATTATAAAAAAATGTTTACCACTTTTTAAGAATCAATCATTTGAATTACTAAAATTTTGGAAGCTAATACAAAACATTACACAATTCTGATACTTCTGTTATACATTTCTTACCACATATGACATTAATTGTGCTTAAACTAATTATAAGCAGGTAAAAATATTCGATCTTTTTAAAAATTAACTTTATTAGTAAAAGTTTTAACATTATTTGGCCCCAATACTGACCCTTTTAACCGTTATAAAACAAACAAAATGTACTAAAAAATATTTTATATGGGATGTACTACATAATAACATTATTGATAATTTATGGATAGTAAAATATATTTCTTAAAATAATTTAATCAAAATAATATCACTATAAGAAACATTATAAATATTGACGCAGGCATCTTATTATTTTGATTTAATAAACCAGAAAATGTTTTTAGTTTAAAAATCCATAAAGTTTCATCTTTTGCTGTTTTTATATCATCTAAGTTTTCATTGGACCGATACATTCTTCATGAATTTCATTCCCAGAGTGTTTGAATTTTTTGATAGTTTGGAACTTAACACTGAAATTTTGAATAGTATCTGCTAGAAATAATGAGGTGATTTGGGAACTGCTTAGGCATTCTCTGCTGTTTAATTTGTATTGTCCATTAGGAATTTTTTTAGACTTCGATTACTTTTCCAACTGCATTTGGCAATATCTCCATATTCGACCAATTTAAATTTTTCAACTAAAAAACTTTTTTGCTCCGTGTAAATGGTATACAAGGCTTTCTTTTGACAACGCAAACCCCATGTCAATTTTTTTTGAATGGTATTGCTTTCAGTTTCTAGGCTTTCAGAAACAAAGAAGCGGCGGAAAACGATTTATTCAGATGATAAATAATTTTAGTACAAAGTCAAAAGTGCAATAGCTCATGTTAGGGCTTTATCAGAGTTTTTCAGTTTCTAGGTGCTGTAAACAGCTTTTAGACCGCCTATGATATTCGGAACAACCTTCAACGTACAGAAAAAGAGAGAAATCTTTTGTGCTTCATTAGTGTGGATTATGTCATTGTCAACAAAAAACTCCTTCTTTTCTCGGTTCATTTTCCAGAGTGGGATTTGTAGCTTTCGATAAAGTTGCGTCTGTTTGCTCTGTGTTATAATTAATTACATTGTACCGCAGTTCAACACCTGGTGTGTCTAAATTTTTTGATTTTCACTTTACGAAAAACTTCAAATAAAAGCTTGGCGGCACCGGTTTATTGGAAGTGGAAAATTTATACAACCTCTTTTTGACTAAATAAAGAAAACAAGCACAGATTTCATATTTTTGAGTGGTACAATGAAATAATTATAGCACAGAGCAAACATATACACCTTTATGGAAAGCTACAAATCCCACCTCTTAAAAATTCAGAAAAAGAAGGAGTTTTTGTTGACAAGACATAATCACACCGAGAAGCACGGAAAAAAGGTATCTATTTCTGTCCAGTTGAAGGTTGTTCTAGAATGTATAGGCAGTATTATTTACAGCACTTAGAAACCAGAAAACATATCATAAAGCCCCAAGTAGAGACAATGCAAGACAATGCAAGACTATGCACTTGAAAACTATAAAGAATATTTAGAATCATCTAAAATGAAGTCAATTTTTCAACCACTTCAATCTGTTTCTGAAAGCCTAGAAACTGAAAGTAATGAAGAAGAAATACAGAAAAAAATTGACTATGTGGTTTGCGTTGTCAGAAAGAAAGCCTTGTATACCATTTACAACAGAACAAAAAAGTTTTTTAATTGAAAAATTTAATCACGGTAAGGAATATGTAGATAAAATTGACCCAAATACAGTTGAAAAAGCAATGAAGTTGGTTCAGCAAAGAATATCTAAGCAGTTCCCAAATCGCTTCATTTTTTAGCAGATACTATTCAAAAATTAAGTCCAGCTCAATTCCAGAACCTGATCAAAGCAGAATAAACACTTTGGAAAAATTCAGTAATCATGAAGAATGTATTAATTCATATGAATACTTAGAAGATATGAAAACACAAGAAGATACATATCTGGATTTAATTGAAACTAATGACAATTTTCTGGCTGATTGAATCAAAATAGTAAGCTGCCTGCGTCAATATTTATAGTGTTTCTCATAGTGATATTATTTTGATTAAATTTTTTTAAGAATTATATTTTACTATTCATAAGTTATCAATAATCTAATTATGTAGTACATCCCATATAAAATATATTTTAGTACATTTTGTTTGTTTCATAACGGTTAAAGGGTTAGTATTGGGGGGGGGACCAAATAAGGTTTAAAACTTTGTCACTAATAAAGTTATTTTTTAAAAAATCTGAATGCATTTTTACCTGACTTATAATTAGTTTGAAGCACAATTAATGTCAAATGTGGTAAGAAAGCTTTTATAAGCAGAAGCCCCTATCAGCTAATTGCTTTAATATTTTGTATTAGCCTCTAAAATTTTAGTAATTCAAAACTAAGATTGGAGGATTACTCATTTAAAAGTGGGACATTTTTTTTCTTTATTTAACCACCACTTCCAAACCCAAACCCAAACCCCCCCCAACCCCCCCCCCCCAAATAAGTAAAAGGATCAGTCATAAGGGCCAAAAATCAGTTCCATGTTTACAAAACGGTAAACTGAGGGAATCGGGAAAAATAAAAAATTAAAAAATTTAAGTTTTTTGTAAAATTGTAAAATTTTGATTCTAAAAATTAAAAATTTTTACCAATAAAATTAATTTTTAAAAAGGTCGAATATTTTTACCTGCAAATAGTTAGTTTGAGCACAATTAAGGTCATATGTGGTAAGAAATGTAAAACAGAAGTATCATAATTGTGTAATGTTTTGTATTAGCTTCCAAAATTTTACTAATTCAAATGATTGGTTCTCAAAAAGTGGTAAATTTTTTTCGTTTATTTTATAATAGTTAAAGGGTCAGTATTAGGGCTAAATAAGGTCAAAATATCAGTTCGGTTGCATGTTTAAAAATTGGTGAACTGGATGAATTTAGAGAAAATAAGAAATACAAAAATTTAAGTTTTTTTGTAAAATTGTAAAATTTTGGATTTAAAAACTAAAATTTTTAAAAAATAAACCTGATTTTTAAAAATATTAACTATTTTTACCTACATATAACAAGTTTAAGCATAACTGATAGCATATGTGGTTTGAAATGTGTCACTAAACTATCACAATTGTTGCATGGTTTATTTTAGCTCTCAAAATTTTAGCTATTCAAATGATTAATGCTGAAAAAGTGGTATTTTTTGCTTTATGTTTTTACAGTGGAAAAAACTGCGTGGGGTCAAATAATAACAAAAGCGCAGCGTGGACTGAACATTCTGAGAGGGTGAACTGGTTGATTTCAAAACCAAAAAAATAAAATTTTTGATTTTCTTGAAAAATTGTAAAATTTTATGAGTAAAAATTGAAAATTTATCAAAATAAAGTTTATTTTTGAAAAATTTAAACAACTGTACATAAATAAGAGTAAAATTTAACCAGAAAACAATAAACTGTAAGATTTTATAGTCAAATTAAAAAATCAATAAACTTATTTTTTTCATCAAAAATCTTTTTTTCAAAAAAAATTCTAAAAAAAAGTCAAAGGCACCAACTTCAAGGGGGTACCACAGACACACGGGTTGGTCAGTTTGAGCTAAAAATGGCCTATTGGTGGTCCACATGATCTGAAATATCACATATATTATTTTAAGCGAAATCTAAGACTATCGATCTGACAGCTTGGAATGGGGGTCCTTAAAATAGTGATTTATTACAGAAAGCCAGTCTTAAAACGCGTGTTTTTACCTAAATAAACAAAAAAGAGTAAAATTATTTGATTAAAAATATAAAAGAAAAATGTGGGTATGTATTTAAAAATATAAAAGATATGTTAAAAAACCGTAAAAATAGACCCAAAGAAATAAAATTATAATTTACATCTTTTTTCCACCAAAAACACGAACCGATGGGCACCAAGACCAATACCAAGATCAAAAAATCAGTAGACCAGAAAAAAAACAGAACCTCTCAACTTCAGCGAATCCCAAGCAATCTCCACAACACCCTCTTTTATAACTCCCAACCAGATATCCACATCCATAAATACTACTCCATTCTATTCTTCATTCAAATCCATTTCTTTCAAAACACAAAGCAATAAGCATATCAAACCAAAAACATCTCTCACTTTTCACTCAACCCATTCTATCATTCAAACCAAAACAAAAAAAAAAACAAATATTCTCCAGAGCCACAAAGCATAGAATTATACAAAAAAAAAAAAAAGCCACAAAGCACAGAAAACAGAAAAAACAAACCAAAGCATCAAAAAACAAATCAACCCCCAACAGCAACAAATTCTGGTCACAATGATTTTTGAACAAACTTTAACTCTGCTTTAGGTTTGCAGGTCTTAAGAATTTAAAAGCTGTTAAAAGTGATCGGAATTTAGGGTCTAGCAATCATTAACTGTGCATTGAACTGATTACCAATACAAATAACCAATGCAACACTTTACCAAGCATATCTACAAAAAATGTTTCAACAATGTTGATAATAAGGGACAGCGTGTTGCAAAGCAGAAATAAAACCACCACCATTATCATAGTTATGGTATCGTCTGAAGAAAGTTCCACGCTGTCATCTTCTAATTTTGGTTCATCGATTGCTTTTCCTTTTTTAACCTAAAATTTAATAGCACAAAATAAATAATTTTGAGTATTAAAAAAATACAGCAGAATAAATTAAATAAGTCTGCAACACATCTCAGAATTGTATATTAAACAAAACAACATAATTTTAGTAGAACTGGTTATGATATAAACAAAAATTGTTTGAATAGGTGCAAAAATATATATGATGTAACATTTAGTTCTGTACACAAAATGACAATATGACTTCTTAAATTATAAACTTTTTTACTTTTCTTTATTATTCATGTATGAATAGATAAACCCTGAATCTTTATAGCATATTTCTAATAATTATTAACAACTTTAGTTGTTACATGTAAAATTCTATGCTCTGTTTTAATTGTAAGTGATTTTTCATATAAGAATATGTTAAGCGCAAAATCTAGAAACATTTAAAAAATATACATTAAAATTTTTCAAAGTCACTTAACTTGACACCACCAAACTTATAAAAAAACCAGTATTAGAACATGAATGAATTTTAACGAAACCCTTAAAACCGTTTTACTTGAATATCAGATTTTAAGCAATACATTTTTTTGGAAGAATTGAGCATACGTAACTGAAACGTGTCAA
>JASAMX010033445.1:0-34065 GCA_030248175.1 Microlaimidae sp. YZB2_3
GACAGTTGTAACGCTTTACACCAAAGTATTTTCAAGGAACAGATCGTCGTTACTATGGCAAAATGAGCCACAATTTGTATGAAATCAACATAATTGTGACTGATTTTAAATTTAAAAAACGACCCAAATAACTACAGAATGAGTCACATTTACTTGTATTTTATAATGGATATCGCTAATTTACCCGTAGTAACGGTCAACTTTCACGCTGATTGTATATTGTGACATCTTATTACTGGTTTATAGTCTAACTTAAGTCTAACATCACTTAATTTTAACACCACCTAGTCTTTAGTTTAGGTCTAATTTAAGTCTAGTTTAGGTCTAGCACCACCCCGTTTCACTTTTTTGTGCTGTGTGTATTTTTTTAAACACAAATAATACACTTTTTGTAAAGAATGGTTCTACTTCTTCTACCATGCTAATTGCTTGCCCTATTCCATCCTAAGTGGAAATATCAAAAACAAATACAATAGCTATGGTAAACGGGAATTTCGTTAAGGAAGTTGATTTTTTAAATTACACAAGTTGATTATTTTTAAGACAATAAGCGGAATTTTGTAGCGCATTTGAATATGTAAATTTATTATTTAGCAAATATTACTGTAGACTCTGCTTCAAGACTCACTTTCTAATCAAAACTGCAAAATTGGGGCTGGGAGCTAGGGCTTGAACAAGCGACCCTTACCTTGAAGCAAGAGACTACCGTTATATTTTGCTAAATAATAAATTTACAAAATAATAAGCGTTAATATGTCGGTATGCCCGTAGCAGAGTATGTATGGAAAATTTTCCGCCCGGGTTAATTGGGCATTTCTTGGAAAAAAGCAGAAATTAGGATTGACGAAGAATTGAAGTGACACAGGACGGAAATAAAACGGACCCACTCTTGGGAACTTTGATTCAGCAATTTTGATAATTTATTAAAAAAATATAACTATAAAAATTTTAAGTTGAAGTTGTATAGCCACATGTTGTTCCATTTTTCTTTAATAGTAAACTTTCTAGAAGAAACATAAAAAGCAGAAATTGAATTATATACTGTGCCCTGTTTTTTTATATCCACATCAGCAAGTTATTTATATCACACAATGAAGTAATCACCAGAACTGCCACATAAGCTTTATAAGGCGACTGTAAAACGCGCTGTAACAGCTAATATTAACAGCCTGTGATTTTAAGCTGAAAATAAAAATTATTATTATTAACTTATACATAACCACTATCTCAATTTGTACAAACAAATGTGAACTCATTATTTCCAGTAATTTCAAAACAACACTTAAGCAGACAAAAAAGTTCACAATGATGCACATTCAAATTCACTGAAATTCAAGGATGCAACAGGGAAATTCACTGAAAATGAATCAACGTAAAGCTTCTTGTCCCCAGCAGGTTCCAATTGGCGTTGATGTTGATATATGTTAGATTTTTAAAGTGAAGAATTATATATTAGTTCTAAGTGCAAGTACCACACAAAATTTTGCATTTATTTAGTTATATTGAAATATGTCAGATGACAGTGTTGTTCACCTCTTAATTTTTATAGCTTTAAATATTTTATAGTATTCGTGATTACGTCATATATGTTTTGCTCTGCGGGATAGGTTGTGGGAGGAGCAGTGGCAAAACAGAGCTTTAAAATGCAGGTGCAAATATGGCTTAAAGAATGTCACGTGGGAGGGTTATTAGAAAAGCGTCGGTGTCGTAGAATAGATCTTCCCCCATTACAGATCTTACCCCCTGGAAGATTTATTCTGGTTCACGCCAGAACAGATCTTTCCCTTCTCCTCGGGATATTTATTCCCCTGTGTTAAAGCATACAACAAAAATTTGCATAAAATTCCTAACAAAGAAGGAAAGATTTATTCTGGTGTTCACTCTAATAAATCTTTCCTTTGTTTTTAAATAATGTAACAATTATTTGCATATTAAAAACAACATCCTTTTTTTGTTTTTTGTGTCATTTCGTTTGTCTATTTTCAAAAAATTCATAAAAAAATACTCAAGGTTTCTGATCAAAAAATTGGTCATGAACACAAAAAAATAAATTTTATTCTAATCAAACATTTGAGTATCCGAAATATTTAAAAAACCCTCCTTTTAAATTAACACCTTTGAATGTTTTACTTAAAATTAAGGATTCGATCCTATAAAGCTAAAATGTGAACCCTAAGCAACCCTAAGCCGAAAACGTAAATTCAAAATAGTAACCGTTTAAAATATTAAGCAATATATTATGAAAAAAGTTAGAACTCACAGGAGAGTTTAAAGCCAGAAAAAAATACATAATTTCGTATATCTATTGGGAAAATATCGCTTCCTGATTAAAAACAAAAAAACATTTTTCCTAAGCCTAAGCAAAACCTAAAAATCAACCTAAACAAAAAAAATAATAATAACTTTAAACCTGTTTAATGTTGAATTAACTGCTGAACATGAAGAAGGTTTTTTTGTTTTTTATTGGCTTTTAAATAAAAAAAAAAACTAAAAACTTATGGATACCCATAATCTAATTTTTATTTCTTCTTATTTCAATTTTTGTCTATATATTATGTTTTATAAGAAGCAAAAACTGAAAGGTAAATAATGAATCAAATACGGATCGAAAAAAAATTAAACTATTGTCATTTTTCATGTCTTTTTTATTATACTTTGTCTTAAAAATTAATAAACTTAAAGAAAAAAAACTTTTCACGATATCAAGAATTTATAACACAAAAGAATGTCCGAATGTACACAAAATTTTTGACCAAAATTTTGCGAGAAAAGTGCACTTTTAAATTCGTGTGCGACTTTTCCCGCAAAAACCCGCCATTTTCTGCTAGTTTTTCCGCGCTGCGATTTTTAGCACAGTGTTAGTTTTCTCGCAGTGGGGACTGCGACTTCTTTCGCACTCTATGCTGCTTTATTCGCACTGCGATTTTTTTCGCACTGTGAGTCTGGCCGCGCAACAAAAAAAAAATACAGACGCTGGTAGTCATTTTCAATGGAGTAAAACACTTTGAATCTTGTTTTATTTAATTTTAAAGCGTTGGAAAGTTACTTTATTTTATTAAAACTAAAAAGTTTTAACATCTTAAGGTAAAAAAAACGACTTTTACTTATTTAAACACAAAATTTTTGCTCCGCTTTGTTTTTATTTTTTTGTTGTGCAGCCCGACTCGCAGTGCGAAAATAATCGCAGTGCGAGTAAAGCAGCATAGAGTGCGAAAGAAGTCGCAGTCCCCACTGCGAGAAAACTAACACTGTGTAAAAAATCGCAGCGCGGGAAAACTTGCAGAAAATGGCGGATTTTTGCGAGAAAAGTCGCACACAAATTAAAAAGTGCGACTTTTCTCGCAAAATTTTGGTCAAAAATTTAGTGTACATTCGGACATTCTCTTGTGTTATATATTCTTGACGATATTAATTTTCTTAAAAAAAATATTCAGTTTATTTAATTATGGCATATTTTTTACATACCCAAACAAACGAACTAATGCAAACGTATTTTTTTATCTCCAAAAAGCAACTAAATAATACTTAATTATTAATGTCAATGCTCAACTGTTTTTTGAATTAACAACAATTAAAGCTAAAGTTGATTTATATAAAAATACAAAAAACAAACTATTTTTTTCTAAATGTAACATTTTAACCTTCTGTGTTAAAAATTATGTTTTTAAAATTTGCCCTAACAAATTCTCGTGTATCATTTTTTAAATTTATGCAAATTTTTGAGGGGGGGGAAGATTTATTCTGGTGTTTGAACCAGAATAGATCTTCCGGACGAATAACTATTTTGAGGGGGAAGATCTATTCTGGCGTAAATCAGAATAAATCTTCAGGGGGTAAGATTTATTCTAGAGCGCACCAGAATAAATCTTCCGGGGGGAAGATCTATTCTAGAGTGCACTAGAATAAATCTTCCGGGGGGAAGAAAAATAGGGGGAAGATCTATTCTGCGACACCGGCTCCAATCCAAGTTTCTTACACGCTTCTTAAGCTTTTTCTTAGGCACGCAAACAGTTTTCAAATATGTAAATCAAACATACAATATTTTTTTATAAAAACTAAAATCACAAAACATTATTTTAATAATCTATTTAAAAAGTTTTGTTACACAATGCATTAAAAAAATTTCTATTACACAACCCATTTTATTCAGTTAAGTCAAAGAAATTCAATTCGTAAGACAAACTGTCCACTTTACTAAAAGTATAGCGTTACATTTTCAAAAAAAAAAATTATTTTCTAGCGCAGTGAAAATTTATAGACAGCAAAATTTGACTGAACTGAATAATATGAGTACATAAATCAAAATTAAAATTAGCATTTGTGAGGGGTGCATTTGGATTCGGCGTTCACATGGGATCCGTCCATTTGGTACACTTGGATCACTTTAGTGCCCGTTCGGCCCTGGCATCCGTTGTCGTTGTCGCAATTCTTCATCAATTTGCCCTTGACGCTGCCCGAGGTGAAAAGAAGGCAGTGGCAGCGCTGGACGTGCCCAGGGCACTCCTTCGTTTCAAAATTGCCAGGCGCGTTTTCGTTGGCTCGTGTGCCAACTTTACACCGTAGTGCGTACGACGCCGCGACCAAACAAAGCGAAACCAAACACGCTTTGAAAATCATGCTTTAGTATTCAGTTATATTACACAGGTAATTTACTGTACATATATATTCAAACAAACGAATACTTTGAAATATATCTTAAGGTCTTTTATATAACAGCTCATTTATATGATCAGGGTTTTAATCATTCTACAATCAGCAATCAACAAGCCCAGATGAAAATATTCATTTTGTTTTCAGCGTGAAATTTTATGTAGATAAAATGCTTGCTAATTTATAAAGGAATATTTTATTGATGATTCGACGGTTTTTTTGGCAAAAATATGAATTTTTTGGCGTTTGAAAATATATTTTAATAAAAATATTGTTATAATTGTTTAAAAAATTGAAATACAAAATTGCCGCTATAAAATAAGCAAAACATTAAGAAACAGGTTAATACTGCGTATTATAAAGCAATAAGCTGTTTGGGCGTACATTAAATATTTTTGTAATCTAATCAAAATTTTAAAAATAATCAAGCATAGAAAATAAAAACAATAATGAATAAGAGATCAGCAGATCATTTTGGAATTATTTTTAACAGGATTTAATCATCTCTGAATATGCACAGATTTTTCAATTGAAAAAAGTATGAAAATAAACATAATGCAGGTGCCATAAAACATACGTAGAATAAATATATATACATTCCTATTTAAAAAAAGAAACTTGCGTGAACAGGTGTAATAATGACTGGAACTCCCTCAGTTCTACCAATATCACCCATTGATTTAAGTTTTTTTTTACTGACGTTTGTTTGATCCTGTTTTTCAAAACAATTTATTTTTAAAACATTGTTTTAACCTCATTTTTAGAATGGTTTTTAATTGAAGCTCTAAATAAATATAGTATAAAAAGTTTAAAATAAGTATATGGACTTAATCCTTAATTCCTAATTAGGGCGGAGCTTCCTAGCTCCGCAAACTGTACAGCTTCGCTTCGGAACTCTGAAGTTTCGCGTTCGGGGAAAATGACTATTTATCAAGTAGACAGAAAAGAGGCGAAACACGAACAAAATTAAAACAGAAACAAAATTAACCATTGTCATTAGCTTTTGTCTTCGAAAGCTATTTTTCAGATGGAACTTATTAAAATTTCGATGCTATATTTTGTCACTCAATATGGTGTTATTTAAAATTAGAGTTAATTTTTTTTGTAAATTTTTTTTTGTTTTTAGCTTGTGTTTAAGGCTTTAAGTTTTAATTTTAATTGAAGTGTTTAAAACTTAATTTAAAAAAATAAATATACGAATTGAATAGAAAAGTATGCCTAGTTGGGTAACGAGCCTTAACGTTACTGATGCATGCTCTTATTTAGAAAAAAAAACTATTTTTGAGATTTTTTAAATCAGTTACGAAATTCATTTTGTTTTTAAGGTTTTGTTTAGGGTACTTATAGATTATTGTGACTCCTTTTTTCAACAACAATCAAAAACCAAAAATCATGAAAAGATATAGTATTGTTAATTTCTTTGATAATTTACTGATGCATGCTTTTATTTCTTAAAAAAAAACTATTTTTGAGATTTTTTAAATCAGTTACGAAATTCATTTTGTTTTTAAGGTTTTGTTTAGGGTGCTTATAGGTTATTGTGACTCCTTTTTTCAACAACAATCAAAAAACAAAAATCATGAAAAGATATAGTATTGTTAATTTCTTTGATAATTTACTGATGCATGCTTTTATTTCTAAAAAAAACTATTTTTGAGATTTTTTGAATCATTTACGAAGTTCACTTTGTTTTTTAAGGTTTTGTTTAGGGTGCTTATAGGTTATTGTGACTTCTTTTTTCAACAAGAATAAAAAACCAAAAATCATGAAAATTTCTTTGATAATTTACTGATGCATGCTTTTATCAAAAAAAACTATTTTGAGATTTTTTGAATCATTTAAAAAGTTCATTTTGTTTTTAAGGTTTTGTTTAGGGTGCTTATAGGTTATTGTGACTTCTTTTTTCAACAAGAATAAAAAACCAAAAATCATGAAAAGATAGGTATTGTTAGGGCTGGTTCATACTTATGACAAAACGTCCTTTGGACAAAGTCCAAAGGACAAAATCCAAAGGACAACGTGTTCATACTTTCATAATGGACAAAGTCCAAAGGACGTTTTTACGCTGTATTTGTCCTTTGGACAGGACTTTTCTCCTTTGGACTTTGTCCAAAGGATGTTTTGTCATAAGTATGAACCAGCCTTTAATTTGTTTGATGATTTTTGATTCAATTTGGCATATTTAACGCAAACACGAACTCTCCTAGATATTACTCTTTTATAGTACAACATGATCTTGTTTAATTAGAGGCGTCCCCTGGAGTTTTGGAAAATTTATTTTACAATTTTTTGAAATTAAATTTCAAATGCCTTTTGTTCACAATTCTGGCTGGCATACTAGAATTCAAACAATTAATCAGTAAATACGTATTTATTAGTTCCGGGTACCAGCCAAGAGGATTTCAGAACTTTATTCATTTGTTTATTTAGGATTGGGAAATTTGTTTGCAATAAGCGTTGTTGAAAACTAAAAAAAATATGTGTAAGTTAGAAGATAAAATGATATACAACAATACCCAAAATTCTGGTTGAATGGATCAATAAAAAACATTTTATTAAAAAAAACCAGCATTGTAATCAGGGAAGAGCGCGGAGCGCTCTTTTCCTTTTATTAAATGGGTTAAGTTGCTGCGCGGTTAACCGTTGTTGATGGTGTCATCTAAAATCAACAAAATAGCTCAAAACAAACAAATCACATTAAATAGCTCCTTAGCCAATTAAAAATATAAACATTTTACATTACTAAAATTTTACCTATATTTTTCTGATACTAAAATCCTAAAAACATTTGCTAAACATACCTGAATTTCATACTAATAACCTTAATTTGCTTAACTTTTTTGAAGTTTCCAAAAATTTTTGATGGCTCCAAGTTTCCTGCTTAAGGCTCTAAAGACCCCGTACCACGCGTGAGTGCCGTGAGACACTAAGCTTCACGGTGTCATTTTAAATAAAATTAGAAAACGTAGATAAATTTAAAAATATAATCTTCATCGCTCTTTCTTACTTATTTACACCTTAAAATCACATAACGTTGAAAGTAAACATTTGTTAGTGTTCGGCCGTTTTTTTTATTTTTGTATGTGCGTTGAAACACAACACATGTGTTTAAGTGAGGTGTCACAAGCAAGAATGCATGTACATTCTTGTCATTAGTCTGGGAAAACTATGCCAAAATTAATTGCTATCCAAGCTTTATTTAAAAAATATAGTTTATAAAAAACTTTGTGCAAAACAAAAATATTAAATTGCACATAGGTACATTAAATCGCAAACATTTTTTTAATTAATCACAGCCGATAATTAAAATTAAATAATTAAATTAATGCTTATAATATTTGAATTATATAATTTAACAACACTTCTTTCTTGGAAAATTTTAAAGACTAAACTTTAAGTATTTAAGGACCTAATAATTTAAAAATTTTTATAGTCTTAATAATATTAATTTACCGCTGTTTAAACATCCTAAAGGTCTATTCATACTTATGACAAAACGTCCTTTGGACAAAGTCCAAAGGACAAACCAAAACGTCCTTTGGACAAGCCAAAACGTCCTTTGGACTTTGTCCTTTGGACGAAGTATGAACGCTACTCAGAATTTGTCCTTTGGACTTTGTCCAAAGGACAAAATCCAAAGGGAAAAGTCCAAAGGACAAGAAGTATGAATACGTTGTCCTTTGGACTTTTCCCTTTGGACTTTGTCCTTTGGACAAAGTCCTTTGGACTTTTCCCTTTGGACTTTGTCCTTTGGACAAAGTCCAAAGGACTTTTGTCCTTTGGACTTTGTCCAAAGGACGTTTTGTCATAAGTATGAATAGACCTTAACTTAACTTCAAAATATGTTTTCAAAGAGCGTGATGCAAAAAAATTCGTTTTTTTTGTTTTTCAGTTCATGGTAAAAGTATCTACTGTAAAAATTCAAAAAAATCAATCGTTTTTAGTTTTTTTGGATGAAATAGAGGCAATACAAGACTTGAAATTGCAATCTTCAGCCTCAGTACTCTAAAGCTTGACGTTCTGCATTGCAAATTACCCGCTGAATTTACTTTTTCTTCTACAACTCGAATTTATAAGGCGTTGTATTTTTTAAACATTAAAAAACGGGAGTTACTACACACACAAAAATCTTGTACAATATACTTTTTTCAAAATATATATATTTAATTTTTGGATATTGAAAGGATTGTATTGATATTAAGTTCAAAGATTTTTTGTAATTTTTTTGTTTACTTTTCCTTTTTTTAAATGAGATTGGATTCAATGTTTTAAAAGACGGAAATTCTAGCAAAAGCCGAAGCAAAGTTTCGAAAAAAAGCCTTATATTAAATGGAATAGTCTTAAAGCTACAATAAGTTTAAAAACTTAATGCCAGAAAAGACTGAAACAAGTCTCCCTAAAACAAGCAAATTAATAATAAATTTTATTGAGCTTTCAGAAACAACAAAAATTATTAAAAAGAAGTGTAGAAGCTTTGGTTTGCGTTTTTTAACCATTTGACGAAAATGAATGTAAGAAAATCCCACAACATGGATAAATTTTTGCATGGATGATCTGAATGGATGGATGGATGGATGATGGATGATCTGAATATTTGGTTTTATATAGACGTTAATAATAATATTATTATCTTTTAATCGTTTTGGTGACGTTTGACTCAATTAATGCCGTTGTATTAATATAGCTGAATAACGTATGCAAAAATTTATCCACGCTGTAGGATTTTCTTACATTCATTTTCGTAAAATGGTTAAAAAACGCAAACCAAAGCTTTTACACTTATTCTTTTTATTAAGTTTTGTTGTTTCTTAAAGCTTAATGAAATTTATTATTAATTTGCGTGTTTTAGGGAGACTTGTTTCAGTTTTTTCTGGCATTAAGTTTTTAGACTTATTGTAGCTTTAATACTATTCCATTTAAAATAAGGCTTTTTTCGAAACTTTGTTTCGGCTTTTGCTAGAATTACAATTAAAAAACAGTTAAAATTAGTTGCAATTAGATTGCATATTTTTTTCTAAATATATTTTGTGTGCGTCAGGTAGTCTTGATTTTATTAGTGAGTTCTGCATATGATGCGTATTGAATCTTTTAAGTCTGATTAAGAATTAGAAATTGTAAACCAAAAATGCAGTTTTGATGATCTTAAACTTTTTCGTAGAGTTTCAATAATTAGCACGCGTACCTTACTTATGAATAAATTTTAACAACAATAATAAATTTTTAAAAAAATAAAAATGAGCTTAAAATGGCGGAAATACGTGTTGTTATAATTAAATTGATTCTGATTGCATTTTTCAATATGTTTTTTTTCACAAAATCCTCTTATGGTAGCTTCTTTTTTTGATTTATGTGACGCTTTTTCGCATTAGTTCTCACATTTTTATTTCGATAAAAGCGCACGCCTTAATCTCTTACGTATTTCAAAAGAAGTATTTTCTAATATTCGGACCTGAAAAACCCCAGGAAAGACAGGAAAACGTCTTAGCATTTTTTACTGTTGTTTTTTTCATTGTTTTTTAAAATTTTAATAGAAACTGCAATTTTATTAGAAAACTTAATCACAGTCAGTCTTCAGTACACTGGTGCTTGTTTCAGTGTTTTTTTTTTAAATGCCTAATGTTTGTACCTGTTTTATAATTAAGAAATAAGCAAAAAACGTATATATATATATAGAATTTACCTTATAGTATTTACCTAAAATTCCACAATTATTTTTTCCTAAAATGCCACAGCAGATATTTTTTTTTTCATTTGTTTATCTGCGCAATGAATATTGAAAGTAACAAAATAATATATATTCTGAAGAGGTATACACAATAATTATTGTAAAATAGTTAAATCGAAGAACTTCATGACTCAGTTGAAAAAAGGTTTGAAAACAACAATAATTATTCAGTTAGAAGTCAGAATATTGCAGCACTTAAATCCAAATTAACTCCGGAGATGTATATTTGGCCAGACTTAAGCTGAAATTTTTTTTTTTTCGAATAAAATTTGCATATGTGTTTGTGCGGAACTAAATTTATATTTAAAAATGGCTTTCAATATATACTTTTTAAATATTTAACTATATGAAGTATTATTGTTTGCGAGAGCTCCGAGCTTTAAAGTTTTAAAACAAAGCTTAAATTTTCAGACCTACGGAGAAAAACATCGAATTTCGGAGCTCTAGAACTCTGTTATATTTTTGCTCTTCGCCATAACGTTGTCAATCAAATTTCATTCAAATTTGTCTAACTTTTTTAAATTTGTTTAAAACAGTAATTTACTTAATAAAAATACTTGCTTTTAGGTTTTTTAACACCCATTATCAAAAAAAAACCCCGCAAAAACGCAAAGAAAATATTAAACTCTGTTCGGCCCGGCACTTTTTTATGCCTTTGTAACTTTTAATTTTTTTTTCATGCCTTTAAACAAAAAAATATATGTACGGTTTGTCTTTAAAATTTATTTCGTTTTCAAATCTTGGTGGTTTACAGTGGTATATTCATAGAACTCTTGGACCGGGTTCGTTTTTTACCTAAACCGGTGGCTGATTTTTGGTTGGAGTCCAGTTTGGTCAATGAAAAGTGGACTGGGTCCAAAAACCCCTGGAACGATCCACTAGCTCATTATTCGAAACGAGTGTTTCAATGTTAAACTAGTCTTGAAGAATGCTCTAAGACTAGAACAGGAAAAAGGGGGGATTTTTCCCGGGCGTATGTTTAGACAGAAAAGATGTGGACTAGTCTGAGATGGACATTATGCGGACCACAGGAAATTTGCATTTGGTTCGAGAAGATACCCACTAAATAAAAATTTCTACCATATGGTTATGATTTGCTTATACGTTGAACTAATTACACATCACTGTTGCATTTTTTCTTTAGTTTTATGAAATGTCAATTGAAAAAAATCATACTCACAGCAATCTTTCAAAAGCGCAAAATCGCCACTTTTTCAATTAGAAGATTATAATTGTGAGTGCGTAAGAAACAACTATAAATTTGAAAAAAGCCTTTTTAATTTGTAAAAAATGCTTTGTAAATTATTTTTAGATTAAAAAGTCAAGGAGACCAGGGGCCTATTTCATGAAAATTGCATGTAATTAATTTACAGCTGTAAATTAATAAACGCATATTTTTCTTTTGTATTTTTAATTAAAAAGTATACAAATAAAATTGCGTTTAGAATTTAAAAAATTACATGTCTGTAAATTCCATAAATTCCACAGTTACGTACGTATTTTTTATTAATAAAATAAGAAGAAATTAAATGCGTTTTTTAATTCACAATTACCAGAATCTTTATGAAATAGGCCCCAGAAAAATAAAAAGAATGTCTAAATTATCAAAAATAAAAATTTGAAATTTCACGTTTAAAAACTTCGAGCGAAGTACTAAACTTGGTTCAGGACTTCAGGTATACGGAGTCTTTAGAACCACAAGCAGGGAACTTGGAGCAATCGAAAAATTTTGCGAAATTGGAGCCACGAACAATGGGAACTTGGAGCTTTAGAGAAAAAATTGGTTTAGGCATAGATTTATAGATTTCGCTCAGGTTTAGGTAAAGTTTTTAGCGATTTTTTATTTTTGGCTCCAAGTTCCCTCGGCTTCATCGACCCTGACTCTGTTTTGGGATTTTGCGGATTTTCGCATCGCAGTAATTTAGTATATTAAAGTATTAGTACATTAAAGTATTACTTTGTATAGTACTCTTTTCAAAAATTTATCGAGTTAAGTGTAACTAAAATAAAATTGAAAAAAAGCTTAATAAATATGAGACAAACTAATAAGTGTTAGAAAAATGGGTTTAGGGTCGATGGAGCCGAGAAAACTTGGAACTGGAAATAAAAATAGCTAAAACCTATACCTAAAGGCTGGTTCATACTTATGTAAAAACGTTCTTTGGACAAAGTCCTAAAGGACAAATACAGCGTATAAACGTATGTAAAAACTAGTGTTGTAAAAAGTTACTTTTATTTTTACTTAAAGTAATAAAAGTAACGGATTTTGGATTACTTTTACTTTTACTCGACTTTTAAAATTTCAATTACTTTTACTTTTACTCTTACTCGACTTTTATAATTTCAAATATTTCACTTTTACTCTTACTCGGATTTTCCTTTGCAAATACTTACATTTATTTAAATAAAATTTAAGCAATTTAAGGGGTAGATTCCCTATGGGCTTATTGTAAAATGAATGGCAAAAGATAATTTTTTAAGCCGCTAACACGCTAAAACCAGTTATTTTGACTAAAAAACTTATTAAAATAACAATTTATACATAAAATTAGCTAAAAACTTTAAAACAGAGCTCTGGAGCTTCAAAAACCGGTTTTTTGCTCCGTTCAAAATTACTTTTATTATACTTTTACTCTTACTTTTACTTAAAAAAATAGGTCTTACTTTTACTTTTACTTTACTTAAATAAAATTTTGACCATTACTTTTACTTTTACTTTACTTAAATTAAAATTTTTCAAATTACTTTTACTTTTACTTAAAATAATCCAAAATAAATACTTTTTACAACACTAGTAAAAACGTCCTTTGGACTTTGTCCAAAGGACGTTTTTACATAAGTATGAACCAGCCTTAAGCCTACGCGAAGCCCTAAAAAAAGCTCAAAAATTTCCTGACGGCTCCAAGTTCCAAACTTGCGGTTCTAAAGACCACGTACCTAAAAATGTGCACTTGCATATAACACGCTCTAAAACTTTTTCAGCGCAGAAAGACGTTAATAAGAAATTGTTTCAGTTGAAAAAAAGCAACTCAGGGTTCATATTATTGTGGGCGCCGTATAAAAATGTTTTTAATTCTTCCTATTCTTTCAATTCTGCAGAAACATTTCGCGGCTAAGTATCTTAATTATTTCTTTCGGAAATGAGCCGGAATGATACATGATATTTTCTTCCCGGTTGTAACTTATAATTTTAATTGGATTAGTTTTTCAAAAGTTTTTTCCTCAAATTTCTAATTTTTTTGGATCATTTTTTGACCAAGGAAAACAAGTATAGCAAAAATCATAATAATATATCATAAATTATAAATAAAAAAAAACAAAATAACAAAAAAATGAAGTTCAAAATCTCACCTCCCCTTAATGTGAAGGTGATTTTCTTGTGGAAATTGCATACGGTGTGCTATGGATTTTCAAAGATTATGGTCGAAAAATTTATTTTGTTCGGTAGGTTCCACGTAGATTATTAAACGTGAGCGCAACAAAATATTTATTATGGCTTGTTTTAACAAATTTAGATTCGTGAAAAAGTACAAGGCTTTAGCTAATGTTCTCAAAAATGGGTTAATAAACAACAATATTGTGACGTCCGGAAATACCAAGCCGAAATAAATCGAGTTTTTGAAAAAAGATCGCAAAACAATTAGATATTTTTAGCTTTTTTTGCTAAAAAATGGGCTAAAAAACTTGTAATCATTAAACTCAGTAATTCATAAGCTAAAAAAAAATAACTGGCGTGCTACAACCAGTTTTACGTAAGATCACGTACTTATAAGGTGATATATTTTTGAAATATTATCACAACGGGAAATGTTAATATAATGAAACAATGAACAATAACGACGATTAATCAATGTACACAAAGGTCTCCGGAAGAAACGAAAATAATTCGTATATAACGGTAGTTAACTAAAAAAACATGAGTAAAAAAAGATAGACAACCGCTTGTTTTAGAAAAATGTTGAAAAAAAGACCAAAATAGTTGGTTTTCTAAGCTTTTTATGTTCATTTTTTTAGTTCACTAAGGTCATATACCAATTACAAGACAACCGCTTGTTTTAGAAAAATGTTGAAAAAAAGAGCAAAATAGTTGGTTTTCTAAGTTTTTTATGTTTATTTTTTTAGTTCACTAAGGTCAATACCAATTACATTTAATTTTTCTCGAGACCTTTGTGTACATTGAATTAAACGTCGTGATTGTTCATAATCAAGTATGGTTAGCCCAGAAGAACTATTCGTATTTTGTGCGGCTCAAACTTTTTTTTGTGTAGCTTAGATTTATAATTTTTTGGCTAGTCAACTAAAAATTTTTTTTGTAAATTAATGCAAATTTGTTAAAATGTGTTACTATTATTGCTGATGCTTAAAATTCAGAAAAAATTCGTCAATGTCTTTTTATTTTTGACGCATTTTTATTCCATTTGAAAAACCTAACCACAATTTATACCCCTACTTTTCGTTATTATGCGTACACGTATGTTTTTGTTTAACTAAGCTATGTTTTTCTAGGTTTTAAAAATTTTTACTATTGGAATAATTTTTGACAGGATTACTGTATTATTTCTTGGTTTTTGCTTGTCCGACTAACGTAAATTCACTTTTTTACGAATCGTAAAATTGAAAAAAAAAAAATTGTCGTTTGATTTTCAACGAAAAAAAAAATTAAAATGGTCAAATCACACACAGATAACTACTTGACACGCCATCATTTGTTTGAAAAGACCTACTTTAAAACTGAAAAAAGCTCTTTTAACTCACAAATTTAGCGTTTGAGCCAGCTTTGAGAGGCTGTAAGGGATTTTTATTGCTTTTTTCCAATAAAATGTAACATTTTAACAGAATTTGACAAGCCAGAGTTTCTAAGTTCCACTTCGTTTTTGCTTTGAAAAAACGGTAGATTAAAAAAAATTCGAAAAATTTATATTTGTTTCAATTCTTATTTTTCAATACTAACTTAAAAAAACAAGATTGCCACCATCAATGAATCTCGCGTATTACTGTAATCTCACCTAATTTACATACGATGTCTTTAGCTTGTATAACAATTTTGTGGCGCGCAGCTAAGAGTATGAGGTTCAGTCCAGTAATAGTAAATTCAGCAGTGTTTGCACGGTTTTCGCGCCAAAAAAAGGCGATTCAACAGTTGAGAATGCGCCACGCTTGCCCAATGTACATTTGGTTGGAAAACCGCGCAGAAACGCAGAACGTAAGTACTAATTTAATTATCATAGTGGACGCCCATTCAACTGCTGGTGAGGCATGCTCATGCAAATTACCGTACTTATATTGTTTCTTATGTGAGATTCATGAATTGTTTATCCGTTTTTTTTAAATTACTGTTTTACAAGTAAATATATTTCAGTATCAGATCTGAACGTTGTAAGCACTGTTTAAATTTAAATTTGTTTTAAAAAATAATCCAGCAAACTAGAACTTCTTATAATCAATATAATTTATGTGAACTATTTATTTATTTAAAAGTAATATTTTGTATTTAGATTTTGGAGTTGATCTGATTCTATGAACGATTCGGCTAGCAATTCGGATTATTTTGTCTCAAACTGGAAACTTCGTGTCATCAGTAATTATGTATTATGAAAATATAAAAGCATAAAAAATTCAATTAATATTTCCAAACAACAACTAAATTATTTTAATTGCTACGGAATGGAACGATTTGAAAAGAAAAACCATTTTTATATAATTTTCTACAGATTGACAAAATGACGTTCGTCCAGACTTTAGTAACTCCATGGTAAACAAATGTGACTCGAACTCTAATTGAACAGACGACCGCCATTTTATTTTTTTTCCGAAAGTTTTGATATTTGTCTCGACAACCGATGAGCTTCAATTTGACCACCCCGATTTCCCCCACCGAAATTCCCGCAGAAAAACGCCCCCTGAGCGAAGTCGCTGCCGGAACTTCGGTTTTCCTGCTCCTCATGGTGACAATTATTACCGGAAATATTTTGGTCATTCTGTCCGTTTTCACTCACGCACCTTTGAAAAGGGTAGGTTTTTTTTAATAATCAATAAATTATTTTACAGCATTGCGCCAACAATACTTCACCAAAACACCGAGATTTACAAAGCGGGGCTAGCCCCGGGATAACCCTGGATATGTATATTCCGAGTTATTTTCGGTAGGCTACGGTATACCCGGGGTAAAGAATATTAAAATTTCATTAAACGATAAAAAAAAAGAGATAAAAAGCATAAATTAGAGGGATGATTTGTATAAAAAAGTGGTGTGGTGCCTGGCGAACAACATTTAACACTGGCTTTTGTCATGAGATTTGTAGAAAAAAAGTGGTTTGTAAAAAAAAAAAAGAAAAACGTTTTGCTCTATAAAACTCGGACACAGAAAAAATGTTAACGGCAAAACGCTATACAATGTCCCACATGACACAGTTTTGCTGTGATCTTTCTTTTCTCTCTGTGCGCCAGCATAGAAGATGTGTCAACCACAAATAATGCATGCATGGTAACAACAATACTATCTAACACTTTTTTTAGATATATATTTACATAAAAATTACTAAATACAAAGTGGTTGTCACTTCAGTGACTTTTTATAACTACCTAACAAAACTGAGAGGAATGACCCTATACCCAATACCCAAACTTTTGAATCTCTAATAGAATATTGTAAACTTGTGTGAAAAGTAGCAGAAAAAAAAATTAAAATTTGTATCGCCGCGCGTTCTTGTGTCATTTTTAGTTTTTTTTGTTTGAAAAATACTTGTTTAACATACTTACATAATTTTTTCTACTACTTTTCAAAAAAAGTTTACAATTATCTGATAGAAATTTAAAAGTTTATCACTTTTTTATGCAAATAATTGCTCTAAATTATGCTTTTTATAACATTTTTTATCTTTTAAGAAATTTTAATATACTTTCCCTAGGGTATATTGTAACCTACCGTAATTAGCCCGAGATAGACATACCCGGGGCTACCCCGAGGCTAGGCCCACCTTGTAAATCTCGGCCTAAAAGACAATAATCAAAAAATTTTTTAGTTAGTCTTAGGTACAATACCGGAAATATTTTGGTCATTCTCTTCATTTTAGCTCACGCGCCTCTGAAAAGGCTAGGTTTTTTTTATTTTGCGGTCCAATTTGTTTTCTTAAAAAGTGACATAACCAATTTCATTGATACTCTAATGTCCCAATACAAATTTACGAGGTCAGACAGATATAATTCAACCATAGTCTGTCTGAGATACGATAATTACCAAAATATTTTGGTAATTTTGTCCGTTTTTCCTCACGCACCTCTAAAAAGGGTAGGTTTTTTTTTAAATTGAAATATTTTGATAGCATTGTATAAACAAAAATACTTCATCGCCAAGCGTTAAAAATCAATAATTTATTTAGTTAGTCTCAGGAACAATAATTACCAAAAATATTTTGGTCATTTTCTGCGTTTTCAGTCACGCGCTTTTAAAAAAAGTATTCTTTGTGGGTTTTTTTAATCAATAAATTCCTTATAGTATTGTGCGAACAAAAATACCACTTAATAAAAAAAATCAATAATTTTTTAGTTAAATCTCGGGTATGTAAATTTTGACCGGACGGTGAATTTGAAATTGTAAACGCAATTAGTTTATGTCCTTCGCTAAATTACTTGTAACTCGAAGCTCTAGGTTAATTTACCTCTTGAAGCGAATAATGGCGCACAAAAATCTGTAATACCAAAGGTGGATAATCTAATAAAGGTATGTCACAGCAGTCTGTAGCAGCGTGCATCATAAAATCCAATTCGGGCCGCACGTCCGGCCAGAAGCCGCACGTCCGGCCAAAAGCCGCACGTCCGGCCAAAAGCCGCACGTCCGGCCAAAAGCCGCACGTCCGGCCAAAAGCCGCACGTCCGGCCAAAAGCCGCACGTCCGGCCAAAAGCCGCACGTCCGGCCAAAAGCCGCACGTCCGGCCACAAGGGAGTTAATTTTGCTGCATTGCGTTCTTGTTATTTTTACCATAGTGGTGTGACGTGGCCGACTGCTCTGGCGAATATATTATTTACATTTTTCTTGTGTGAATTATTTAAACTTTTATTACGGTCGTAATAAAAGTTTAGATTATCCACCTTTGATGATACCAATAAAATACACGTCAAAATAACAATAAAATACAATACTAAAAATATTCAATTTGTGATTTTCGATTTAGCGTATCCTGAATAATGCACACTTTTTTAAACAAAAAAGAACTTAATTAATAAAAAAGATTCAAACTTTTTGTCAAATATCTTTTAGCGAGATTCGAACCTATTTATTGCTGTAGTGAAGAGAACAAGTCCACTGGACTCTAACCTCTAACCACTGGACTACTGCGCATCGTAGTCAATGGTCTTAAAATGTATATTTAAATAAGACGGTTCAGTTTGTAGTTTTTTTGGCGTCAAATCAAAAAATTAAAAGAAAAAAATTGATTAATGTACAGATTTTAAGGAAAGTTTGGAATTAGTTAGATATAAGCCTGAACAATACCTTGGATTGTATTCAATTAAAAAACTAATTCAGGATTTATTTATTTGCATTTTTAAAAATTTTTTTTTCGATTTTTTCAATTTTTTTAAAATTTTTAATTCCGTTTTATTTCAAATTACCAATAAAATTTGTCCCTTATTTTTTATTAACTTTCCATAAAATTTTAGCAAAAACTGTACTTTTCAAATTTTTTAAAAGAACAAAAACTGTTTTTGACCTTTAAATTGTGTAGCTCAAAATGAAACAACCGGAAAAAGATGCAATTATCACCGTTGAATACATCATAATCTCAGCATTTGATCGTATCATACTGTTTTTCGCCAAAAATTAATATCTAAGTTGATGTTTAGCTTAAAGTAAATATTGTTAAAACTGTGGTGTTCTACCTTGATAGGCATAATTAATTACTCAACATGGCTTACAAATTACTCAACATGAAAATAAACACTGACTTTAAATTAGCTTGAGTGTTATTATTATGTAGAATTTTTTAGCTTACGGTCAAATATAGCTATAAAAATTCAAAATCAAAACTTTGGTAAGTTCAAAAATTCCATTTGATCAGAAAAATACTTTACAATATTCAATTTTATTTCATATGCTAACAAATAAAAATATATTTCATTATATTCGATATTTCACAAAAATAATATAAAAAACAGAAACAATTTTTTTATATAGAAGGACAAGCCAGAAAGAAGGAAACTGAACAATTTAATAACTTTAACAGGCCGGGTCAAGCAGCTAATATTTATTTCACTTTTCAGCAAGCGTCATCCACTGATTAAACTTTATGCGGGCCATCCATTAAAAAACTTAAGTCCGCCGCTGAAATCCGACCTATTTAAATTTCGATGGGAATAGTTCCACGAAATCCGTTTCCACGTACATTATTAATGTTAATCAATTTAACTGTAAAAACATATAATAGGCTAGTAGAATCTAGCTGACCTCGATAATTGCACTATTAAATCGATTATTTAACAACAAAACCATTCAAAATTTTTAACGAAAGCGGTTAATAATAAAGGTGAAAACCCCTTTTTTAATAATTATTTATCAATTTACTCAATTTGAAACCCAAATGCAAATTTTTAAAGGGCTAAATTTGGTTAATTTTTGTATACTTTATAAAAAGATGGAATTAAAAAAAAATTCTGCCATTTTATTTGTTTTTTTAACGTCATAACCGCATATCGGCAAACTAATTTTCGACGTCAGCCAGATATAATTCAACCATAAGTGCTTTTATCGTGCGGTTTAAATTTTCGGTCTTCAAATAATATTTTTGGTAGGAAAATTAGATTGTCCTGTTAAAATAGTTTATAAACCTTTAGATCAAAAAGTAAGCTCTGTAACCTGGCTTAGGCTTAGGCCAATGGGTATTAAAATTTAAATTACAAAATATAAACTAAAAGAAAGCAAGAACTAAAAGTAAGAACTAAAAAAAGAAAGAAAGCAGTAAAAGAAAAAAAGAAACTAAAAGAAAGAAAAAAAGCAGTAACGTTTTCACAAAAAACGTTTTCACAAAAAAATTGACTCCGCACCGCACCTTTAAGGGGCGGAGCTCCAGAACTCTGAAACTCCCTTTTAAATAGTAGAATAATATTGGAGGGTAATATTGGAGGTTAGATAAATTAGTAGTTGAGATCAGGAATATTCTGAAACAGAGCGAATCTCCGGTTTCAAGAGCTGTGGACCAATCCCTGGAGCTTCAAAGCTCTTCATTCAATTGCTTAACTAAAGCTAAAGTCTTCCAGGCTAAAATTAAGGGCGTGACCGCTCTCGGCCAGGAAGAAGTAAAAAATAAACCCGTGAGCGAGAAAAATTAAAAAAAAATGTTTTCAGGGGTTATGTAACCAATTAATATTTTGTTGCGTCAAGTGTTTCTCTGCATGTGATATTTTCTTAAAAAACGAGTGGTTACTTTACTACTCATCTATTTTCACCCTGATAGAATTTATCTTTAATTTATTGCATAATTGAAGAGTAATGCCATAAATTATTTTTTAAAATTTTTTTGTATAACTTCGTGACTTATGCTTTTTCTCTATGCTTATGCTTTTTTCTATTTTATAGAAAATTTACTATTTGCTTATTATTTTGCTGAAAAGTGAAATAAAAATTAGCCTGTTAAAATTATTAAATTGTTCAGTTTTTTGCATTCTGTCTTTCTGGCTTGTTGGACTTGGTCTCTTCACTACAGCAATAAATAGATTCTAATCTCGCTAAAAGATATTTGACAAAAAGTTTGAATCTTTTTTATTAATTAAGTTCTTTTTTGCTTAAAAAAGTGTGCATTATTCAGGATACGCTAAATCGAAAATCACAAATTGAATATTTTTAGTATTGTATTTTATTGTTATTTTGACGTGTATTTTATTGGTATCATTAAACGTGGATAATCTAAACTTTTATTACGACCGTAATAAAAGTTTAAATAATTCACACAAGAAAAATGTAAATAATATATTCGCCAGAGCAGTCGGCCACGTTACACCACTATGGTAAAAATAACAAAAACGCAATGCAGCAAAATTAACTTTCTTGTGGCCGGACGTGCGGCTTCTGGCCGGACGTGCGGCTTTTGGCCGGAGGTGCGGCTTTTGGCCGGACGTGCGGCTTTTGGCCGGACGTGCGGCTTCTGGCCGGACGTGCGGCTTTTGGCCGGACGTGCGGCTTTTGGCCGGACGTGCGGCTTTTGGCCGGACGTGCGGCTTTTGGCCGGATGTTCGGCTTTTGGCCGGACGTGCGGCTTCTGGCCGGACGTGCGGCCCGAATTGGATTTTATGATGCACGCTGCTACAGACCGCTGTGACATACCTTTATTAGATTATCCACCTTTGGTAATACGTAACACGTAAAGTTAATCAGTACACGCTTACTTTGGCTTAGGTTTCATCAACTTTAAGCGGACACAAAAACACAGTGGTCTTAGACTACGCGTGTGGTTGGGTGTGCTTCAGCGTTTTAGTATACGCTCGTGTGTGAATATATCTGGTGTATGTCTGCATTTCCGCGCACGCTTCAGTGCTTTATCTTATTTTTTCCTTTTTTTAATTAATTTTAACTGGAATAAAACCAGTACTAAAGGACTCGAGTTTGAGTCCCGTCAGTGAACGCTATATTGTGATGATATTATTATTATTTATAGTATTTTTGGTTGCCCAGTTAACACTGAAGAATCGTCGTTGTGTATCGTGCTTTAAACGAATTAAATAAATGAATAAATAAATAAAAATAAATAAATAAATAAATAAATAAAAAAAATAAATAAATAAATAAATAAATAAATAAATAAATAAATAAATAAATAAATAAATAAATAAATAAATAAATAAATAAATAAATAAATAAATAAATATATAAATAAATATTTCCAAATTCAAAACAACTTTGTGGTTTCGCTGGCCACCAGTGATCTGAAGGTGGCCTTGCTGTGATAATAATGCTATTGTATTATTTGGTTGCGCAATTAGCGCTGAGTAATTAGCCTTGTCTATTCTGTTTTGAGCGAAACAAAAAAAATAAATAATTAAATACTTATTTCCAGGTTCAAAACTATTTCCTGGTTTCGCTGGCCACGAGCGATCTAGTGGTGGCCGTCCTGGTGATGCCGTTCAACATCGTCAAATTCATCCTGGGCCGTTGGATATTCGGCGGTCTCTTCTGCCAAATGTGGCTCACCCTGGACATTTTCCTGTGCACCGCCAGCATTCTTAGGTCGCGTATAATTTCCGGACCGACCTATTTTTTTATTATAAAAACTAATATATCGCCGGAGTGGCAGATGACAAGTGACACGTGTTTAACGCGCGTTTTTATTGTTAAACTGACAATTTTCGCTGCGATGTGGACGCCTTGTCATTTGTCCCTTGTCACTGCGATATAAAATTGATTTGAAAAGGTCTCCGGAACATAGAACTCATTTAAGGTAGAACGATACAGTTGCGAAAATTTCGCCAATTTCCCCCAAAACACGTACTTGCGAGTTTTTGGGGGTTCTGATTACGAATTTAAACTCCGTTTTTTGATTTAAGTCCCCGGGGAGGAGCTAGGGGGTGTTGCGACCCCCCCCCCTTAGGGGGCATTCTGATTATACCGGTTTATCTCAAAACCACTCCAAAACACTTACTCGGTTGAATACAGTATTGAATAATGAACCCTTTTTTTAATTAAAAAGTTAAAAATAAAAAAAAAAATTTTTTGACGTAACGTTATCCTACAGAGATCCGAGTCTGACGCTCTAACCACTCGGTTACTGGCCCGTCTGTGTTTCTTTCGTAAAAGCTAATTTTAAATAAACGTTTAGAAATGTAGTTTCTCGGCGTCAAATCAAACAAATTTAAATGAAAGTTTAGTCATTACATGGGAATTAATTTGTTCCCAACTTATAACACAGCAGTTGTACCATAATTCCGAGCCAGTTTTCAAGTTTTTAACGAAATCTCTATTATCAGGTATTTTTATTTTTTATTTCAAAAATTTAAGCAATAAAAGGAAATTAAAAAAAACTTCAATAGTAGGAATTTCGCTGAAAACCTTTGTGGAGATGTACATTTGGTTATCTCACTTAAGTTAAATTTTTATCACGTAATATTAACTCTGGTTCTGTTAAATTGAAAAAAACTGTTTTAAAATGCGTTTTTTCAACAAAGCATATCTCCGCTTGGAATGGTCCACCAAAAATGTTAAGGATACTGAGTTGATCGGAAAAAAAAATACCCTTTCTCCCAATTATAGTTTGCTTCTGCCCGTCACGAATGGCACGAGTTATACACAAAAATCTACAGGGTAACCTAAAGGCTGGTTCATACTTATGACAAAACGTCCTTTGGACAAAGTCCAAAGGACAATTTTAGAAAAGCCAAAACGTCCTTTGGACTTTTTCCTTTACACGAATTATGAATTCTACTTAGAATTTGTCTTTTGGCAAAGTCCAAAGGACAAAATCCAAACGGAAAAGTCCAAAGGACAAAAAGTATAAACACGTTGTCCTTTGGATTTTGTCCTTTAGACTTTGTTCTTTGGACAAAGTCCAAAGGACGGTTTTACGCTATATTTGTCCTTTGGACAAAGTCCGAAGGACTTTTGTCCTTTGAGTTTTGTCCAAAGGACGTTTTGTCATAAGTATGAACCAGCCTTAACTGTATGGTTCCATCTTAATATATGATACCTTTTCATTTTAAATTTGGTCTTAAGGTTTCTTGGCATCAAGGTTGCAAATGTTATAAATTTCAGCTTGATCATCGAATATTAAAAAGGCGATTTTTTTATGGAGATAAAAGAATTTAAAAGTGGCTCTCTAAAACATGGTAGCACCACTTAAATAATTAAAATAATATTTTTCGCTAAATCAAGAACCCATAATCCCATAATTAAACAAAACGCCTTCTTATTTCAAACTCAAGTTTACTTACTGAAGTTAATTAGGTTTAAGAGAAACGAACGAAAAATGCGCAGAAATTAAAAATTCCAAAAATTATTATCATTCCAATCACAGTATTAAACTGAAATATAAAAAAAATAATTTTGAAAGTAGATCAACCGGACTTTCAAAATTATGTTTGTTGTTGGCTTCAATCTTAAATAAATTTTGTAAAAATTTAGAAAAAAACTAGTTTTATCATTTTATATGGATCTTCTCTGAAAAAGTACCTCTTATTTTAGAATCTAAAAACCGATCTAATTTGCATATAAAATACTACTTGTTGATAATTTTTTTCAACCTAAATAATTTTTTTATAGAGCAAATACGCAGCAATTGTCATCTAAATAGAACGATTTTTTTTCGTGAAAACTGATTTAGGTATCAAAAAAAGATCAAAATCAAAAAAGTATGCAATTCTACCTAGACCAGCTTTTAATTTTTTTAAAGGGGTACTTTAAAAAAATTATAAAATGCAGAAAAATGATTTTTTTAGACTTTCACTATACTTTTAATTTTACAGAAGAACTGAAATTTTAGCAAAAAAAGAATATAATTTTGAGAGCTCGACTGATCTGCTTTTGATTGCTTTAATTTTTATAATAGTTTTTTAATGTTTTGAGGTAAAAATGAAGATTTAGTGATATTCGAATTCTGCAGAACCTGCCGTGGTTTTACCATTAACTATAAACTTAAGTTTAAAATACGAGGGTGTTTTATAAAATTAAAAAAATATGTTTTTTCCATAGCTTCTCCAGCAATATATTAGCAATGCTATCGCGTACTCAAGATGTTACTCAATTTGTTTTGCTGCATGGTTGCAAACTAATATTTAAACTAATAAGGCCTAAGCAAACATATTTTTGATATAATGAGAATTGGAATTATTAAATAAAATGTTGTGAAATTTTAAGAAAAAATTATTATAAAACGAAATTATTTAACAGAATAAAACACGATGTTTTAACAGAATAAAACACAGGTTATTATCAAAAGTTGTAACGTAAGTGACCAAAAATTTTTTAAAACGAGAATATATCTGTTTTAAATAATTCTGTCCTAATTTGTCATAAATACCTACATCAGTTATTAAATAACCAAACAGACAGCCAAAAAGGATTCCGTGGTATTATGGTAAGAATATTTGCATCATTAATATATCTAAATTTTGGGTTTTGGAATCTAAATTTCGGCTTTTGGAATCTAAATTTCGGTTTTTGGAATCTAAATTTCGGTTTTTGGAATCCAAATGTCGATTTTCGGAATCTAAATTTTGGCTTTTGGAACCTAAATTTCGGTTTTCGGAATCTAAATTTCGGCTTTCGGAATCTAAATTTCGGCTTTTGAAATCTAAATTTCGGCTTTTGGAATCTAAATTTCGGCTTTTCGTCTTCGGTTTTTGAAGCCGCTAGCTGACAACTTTGAGCTGTCAGAAAATTTTAGGAACTGAGAAACCCCATAAAAAAGCCAAAATTCCAAAATCGGCCTTGATTAGCTTCAGGCTTTAGCAATTTCAAACGTTCTCCTCCAAATTCCGTATTTGGAGCTCCGAATTGGCCATTTTCGGCTTCAAATTACCTCGGTTCCAACGATCTTAAATCTAAATTTTTGATGCGTTCCCGTGCGGAAATTATACGATATCGCGTGTTCAGTTTGTGCGCCGTGGTGTTGGATCTGTATTGGGCGGTACGGAACCCGCACGACTACGCCAGGCAACGTACTCTGAAGCTCGTCCTGACCATGATTGGCACGGCCTGGATACTCAGCGCAGTTATCGCCATTCCACCGCTCATCGGATGGAACAACTGGTCGAAAACTGAGGTATTAATTCACCAGCGGTTTTTGACGTTATTAGCCTACCAAAAACAGTGTCCGGAAGTTTCGTCTTTTACATTTCGTCTTTAAACATCTCGTCTTCTACAACTCTCTTTGGAAAGTTCGTCTTTTAAACAACTCGTCTTCGGAAAACTCGTTTTTTAAATACGATTTTGAATGCGATTTTGTAAACGTATTTCAACCAAGCGAGTTTACGCCCAAACCATAAAGTTTTGCTTGATTTTTAGGTTTCGCTTAGGCTTAGGAAAATAATACGGTTTTTACTCTTCAATAAAGAAAACAGATTATTAAATACAAATTTATTCAATAAAAATTTTGCTTAATTTTTAGCTTTCGCTTAGGCTTAGGTTCGCAGACTATTAAATAGAAATTTACTACAATAAAAATTTTGCTTAATTTTTCGGTTTCTAAACAAATAATTGAAGAAAAATTTATCACGGTACAATTTAACTTGATTTTTAGGTTTTGCTTAGGCTTAGGAAAAAATGTTTTCGATCAATTGTTTAAGCCGCAAAATATGAGAAACTCGTGTTTTAAAAAGTACGTTTACAAAATAGCATCGAAAAGACGAGTTTTCCGAAGACGAGATGATTAAAAGACGAGCTTTCCGAAGACGAGTTGCTGAAAAACATAATGTAGAAGACGAAATTTCCGGGAACCACCAAAAACTATTGGCATTTTTCAAGTATAACCCAGTTAATTACATGGACTACTTTAAGTATGGACGAACTAACAGTTTAAATCCCTTATTTTTCAAGTACAATTAATTAAAATAAAATCGTTTTTTGATAAATCTTAAGAAAAACACGTAAGCTCAAAAAATTTGTCATGATAAAAATCATGAGCAACCTGAATCGTGGAGTGTAGACCTTAGTTTCCCTAAGCAGCCTATAAAAACCTTAAAATCAAACTAAAGTTTAAATTTAGCTTGATTTTTAGGTTTTGCTTAGGTTGCTTAGGAAAACTAGGGTCTACAGTCCACGATTAGGTTATTTATAAATATTCTCACGATAATTTACATGAAAAATAGGAGATTTAAACTGTTAGTTTTTCTATACTTAAAGCAGTCCATGTAATTGATTAGGTTATACTTGAAGAATGCCAAACCATTTACCCTGTTAAACTACTAACGTATTGTTTACGGTATTAAACTACCATGATGCGCTGTTAAATTGCCAGCAAATTGTTTATGGTATTAAACTACTATCAAATTGTTTATGGCATAAAATTACCATAAAATTGCTTGCAGTATTATACTTCCAGAAAATAGTATGCGGTAATTTAAGCTTACACAAAATGGCTTAAGGTAGTATATTATTTCCAGCCAGTTATTTGCGTTCCTAAACCGTTAAAATTATACGTGTTGGATGTGCGCCGCCAAACTGCCGCCATTTAGGAACTAAGGCGTTAAAGTAAAAAAAATTATAATAAGACGGTTTTAACTAACTCATAGTTCATTTTTCTAACTTAAAAATTTACAAAAATGTGTTATAAATATAAACACGGTTTTACTCGACTTTTTTTACTTGACTTTTTTAAGGTTAGGTTTACGTGTTACTAAGTCTAAGCAAAGCCTAAAAAACAACCTAAACTTTTTTTTGCGCAGCTATTTGTTAAAGTTTAGATAGTTTTTAAGGCTTCGCTTAGGCTTAGGAACGCATAGGCGTAACCTTAAAAAAAGTCGATTAAAAAAAGTCGAGTAAAACCCAGTTAGCCTATATTGCGCGCTGAAAAGTTCGCGCGGCGCGTGCTGAAAATTGGTAACTGCTTTTATATTGATAGCTATGCTGCTGGAACAAATTACCCCACGGCGCAATAGGCTATAGTCTGCTCAGCTACTTTCTAAAAAGGAGATCTCCGTGAAGAAAAACAACTCGGTTTTGTTTTGAATTTTTTTGTAGAATAAAAAAGTTTAACAGTTTTTTGTACTATAAAAAAATTGTTTAAAGATGTAAATACGAGATTAACATTATTTAATTACATATAACTGAGTTAAAACCTTAATTTTTAAATAGCGGCGATTTGGCGGCTATTTGGCGGCAATTTGGCGGCAGATTTGGCGGCGCACATCCAACACGTTAAAATTATTTGCAGAGTGAATTTATATCACGATGGTAAAAACCTTCCCATTTAAACGGAAGTTGTTCAGTGTTAAATATCTTCACAAAGTTACGATGTTATAGAATCACTTTTAGCCAATTAGTGCTTAGGAAAAAAATTGAGATCTCTGATTCATTGGAGATCAATTTTTCTCAAGCGCTAATTGGCTAAACCAGTTTCTTTAACAACCATTTCCACAGAGCAAAACATATATGACGTGATCACGAATACTATATGACATTTTGAGGGTCTTTAAAATTTTGACGTGAAGTTGTATTAGTTACTCGATATAACTTTTGGTGGTGGCCAAAAATATCAAATTTGATCAACTTTTCGTGACGAGAAATTGGGAATGTTTTTGCAATGCTTTTACAATCAAATGTAGTGCTTACACTGATTAGGTTGGCATTAGAGTTTAGCTTTACTTTTATAAGAATAAATCGTCCCAAAATTTTGGCGGTAAGCATTTAAGAAACTTTTAGAATTATTGTATTGGTGTAAACCGCAGGCAAACCAAAACAGACTTCGTTTATTTTAGGTTAAAATACACACAAACCACAAACACACATTTAGTTAAAAATTTTTAGGTTTGTTCAAAAATTATAAAATGCAAAAAGTTTTTTAGGAGCACAATCTCTTGCTGTTCAAATTTGTTTATTTCTAAACGTTTATTTTGTATAACATACATTTTTACATGCATAACATTATTAGTTTGTATTATCAGAAATATAACGCCCTTAACATTGTGTTAAGCATCGTCATCAAAATAATATCTGAATGTAGAAAATTAAATTTAGCCCTTTGCAGAGCTTGTAAAAAATAATTCAATTTTCAATATGCAATTCTGATTGATTTTCAAAGCGAAAAAACCAATCTGTTAGGCTCTCCAGACTTTAATTCCCTTAAACAATTTGCCGTCACTCTGATAAATTAGAAAGCAGGCTTCTGCATCATTATCAGCATTTTACATGGGTTCTTTTTTTATATAGAAAAAAATTCACGTGAAGCTTTGTGGAAAAAAATACACAGCCCTTCAGAAATTAAACTAATATTGCTGCATTTTTATAAACAGTGATTAAGAAATAAAAAAAACTCGTGTTTTTTTGCATACAGCTTTAAAATATATAAGGCATGGAAAAATAAAAAAAAACATTATGTGATAATTTCAGCAGAAAAAATTATGAATTAAGCCTAAACATAGGAAAAAGTTTCGAATCAGCAGAAACATATAAAGTGCTTTTGTGATAAACAGGCTTTAAAGTTTAAACCTTAATACAAAAGTAAAATCACCTGAAATAGAAGCCTGAGGCATTAAAGTATGCTAAAATAAACGCTTTGTAAAAAGTTCACTATTTCACTATAACTTTTGTGATATGCTGTGTAGGTTTGAATCAATGAAAATTGTTTATTGCACATGTTATTATTATAACACATAAGTAAAATATTGAAAACAAATACCTTCAAACTAAATCACAATATCAATTTATATAAATATCAAAAATCAGAAAAAAAGAAGAACATTAGTGGGTTAATTAAGGCAAAATTTGTTGCAAAAGTTTTTTTAATGTAATTTCAAATTATAAACAATTAAAACCACATTAAACCGGCTTAGACAAAGACAAAACATTATTTAGAGTGGTTATTTACCCGTTATGCTATTCTATTTAAAATTTTAACCGTAATTTATAAACAGTAGGTGAAGGATTTAGGATTTTAAGATATGGTAATCCCTAAATCTTTTACAACTGGGACTGATTTAGTTTTTAAATTATAAAGAATGTATGTGGAATCAAAATTTTTTCCACGAGGCATCAATACATTTTTCTAATGCAACATTTAATTGGCAGTCAGATTCATCATTCCAAAAGTGATTCAAAGTTTTTTGCAAAAAAATATCGTAAGATGCCTAAATTTTGACATTTTTGATAAAAAATTTAATATTTGAATCGATAATCGTTAATGTATATAAAAGAGTAGTTCTCGTACGCTTTCCCGAGAATCCTCGCTGCCGACGTATGTATAATCCGAATAAAAACAATTAACCTCATTTTTAGATCAAAATTCATTTTTATCAATAATTACGCATTAAAGGTGCGGTGCGGGGTCAAACTTTTTGTGTTCGATTTTAATAATTTTGTGTGAAACACTTACCCCTGCCCCCAATAGCCCACAAAATTTTTATCATCAAAACATATCCAGTGGTTCTGGAGATATGACCCCCGAAATGGCGTTTTTGTTCAATAATTCTATACTTGAAAGATTGCTGAATGTGTATAAAAATTTAAGTCAAAAAAATATGCATTCAAAGAAAGCGGTTACTTTCTACTTTAATTTGATACCTTGATTGTTAAGATTAATGCAGTATTTGTACAAAAACTCTTTGATTTTTTCGCTAAAAACACGAAGTGTAGGAAAAAATGTTGGGCAAACCTAACCCGATTTCGGCGGTACATTTAACATTCAAAAAACTATCTTGCAGGCAAAAAGTAGTACATTATGTATCATTTTCACTATTTCTCATTAAAAATTATATGATAAAGCAATTTTAACAACTTTTTTAAACGGATAAATTCTCACAAAAATATAAAGGCAAAAAATGAAATCACTTAAATAAAAAGTTCAAACAAATTCCGTTTTCATCATTATAACTTTAAAAATTACTAAAAATTTTGTCATTTTTATATGCTTTATTTAAAAAACAACTAAAACATTTCTCGATTTTTTCAGGTAACACTGATGTGCGTTTTGACCGATGAGAAAGCGTTCGTGGTCTACTCCTCTTGCGGCTCTTTCTTCATCCCCCTCACCATCATGCTCACCGTCTACATCAAGATCCTAGTGACGGCCAAGGCCAAGGCCAAGGCGCGCCAACGTCAAAACTCAGCCCGCTCAGCCAGAGATAGCCTTAAGGTGGTTCAAAATTGGATTGCCGACAGTTTGGATTTTATTTTATAAAATTTTTAGGGTTATATACATAGGGTAACTGACTTAAATTCCGCCAGTCTTAATTTCGGCCACCTTATTTTTACCATGCGCAAAGTGATAAAATGGGTACTCTGGTTTACCTATGGGTATAGCTATGGGAGTATACCTATGGGTATACCTAAGGCCAAGGCCCGCCAGCGTCAAAACTCAGCCCGCTCAGCCAGAGACAGCCTAAAGGTGGTTCACAATTGGATTGGTGACAGTTTGAATTTTATAAAATTTTTAGACTTAAATTCCGCCAGTCTTAATTTCGGCCACCTTATTTTTACCATGCGCAAAACTATAACATAAACTTCTAATGGCTAGATAGATCGTCATGTCATCTATCAAACCATACGAAGTTCATTTCATAAAATTTCGTAAAACAACTCGTCCTATATTCCTCCATAGACTCCTATTTTTTCCCGCTCACAATAAGAGAATCGCGGGTGTAGAAAATGCGGCGTCCTATCTGGGCTCCTATTTTTCCCCGCCTACAATATAAGAATCGTGGGTTAAGAAAATGCGGCGTCCAATCTTGAACCCGCGTCAGCCCAAACAATTGCAATCGGACCCGATGCCGGACCAGCAACGGTCGCATCAGAACGGTTCCGTTCACCAAAACCAGTACAGCCACAACGGTAGGTCGGTATCGTTCGTCACCCGGGGTCACAAACCCCGCCGCAAGCCCTCGGATCACCGCAACGGCAGTGGCGGTAAGTGCAACGGAAATGCCGGCGAGGGTAACGACCACGGTAAGGGCAACGACCATGCGGCGCAAGTCCCCGACCCGGCCGATTTACAGCTGAAAACGACGCCAGAAGGTCCGGCCGGTAATGTACGATTCGACGGCGGTGGAGATCAACGCAAATGCAGCGCGGCAAGGTATCGTGTCAATCTAAAAAAAATGAGGCGGAATAAATGGAGTTTTGAATTCAAATCAATTTGCTATTTTTAGCTTTTTGGCTAAAAAATGACCTCTGCAGGACTTGAAGCTGTAATCTTTAGCCTCAGTACCTCCCACCATCATCGCTGCTTTACACCATCATTATAAGCTTTGTCCTGTCAGTTAAAACTGTATTGCCAAGCTTATACTCAAGCCTAAGCCAATTTTCTATCTGCCCTGACAAATGTATATAGATTTAAAACAACTACAAGTTACATAAACGCTAAAATGTAATTCAAATGTGCATTTATTTTTGTACAACTATAGTTGTGGTTAATTTAGTTTTAGCAAAATCATTTTTGTACAACTACAGTTAAAGATTAGCTTAGTTTCAGCATCATTAACAAGCAGAGATCTCCAAGATTTTTTACTATAATGGTACCAAGTTCCCTAGGTTTCAAGTTTCCTAAACCAAGTTTTTTTACGTTTCTTCACTTTGGCAAGTTCTACAACGCCTATTTTCCGCATATTGTATTTCTGTCAAACATAATAATAATTAATTTTAAATTAATTTTTGAAATAATTCAAAAATAAATTTTAAAATGTGAAAGAAAATTTTGGGAACTTAGTGCTGTACATGTGTCAGAACTCATTAAAACCTAAGCCGAAGCCTAAACAAGTCAAAACTAAATTTCATGGTTACTAGATTTTGCAAGTATCCACAATATGTGCCAGGTCCAACAACCACGTATTTTCATAGTAAAAATACGCGGATCTTGAAAATACTGAAAGTATATTCAGTATTTTCAGGCCTAATGGTCAAAAATACTGAAAGTTGACACGATATCTATGATAAAAAAGAACGCCAACCGGTCATTTCCCCTGTTGCGGAGAGTTGCAGCCGCTGACGACGTCAGCATCCTGTACCGCTGGCGGCTACGAGTCCTTCCCTCTGCCGCCCGTTACCGTTCTCAACAACAAACTGTCCACCCACCCGTCCACGGCCGCGCAGTTCATGGCTTCGCAGAAACTGGAACTAGAGGCCCGCCCGTCCATGCGCGCCGAGGAGTCCATGACTTCGCAGAAGAAGAGCGAGTCCGAGGCTACCGACGGTCCCGCTGGCCGAGTGGTCCGCTCCCACAGCCAGCCGACCGTTCCTGCGGAAAGGCACGTCGACGGGGAGCACCACCACCACCACCACCACCGTCACCAAGACATGCGAGAGCTGAGTATATTGATAGGGATAGAGGAAGATTCCTCGTCAACCGGCGCGCAGTCTGAGACCCAGTCCGTCACGTCCCTGGCGCAGAAGGTCAGCACGACCAATCTACCACGGCTCAACTCAGTCCAGCGGACGGACTTCAGAGCCGCCAACCGTAGGAAACTGGCCAAGAGAAAATCAATCTTCGCTAATAAGGTAATAAAATGCGAATTATACAAGCGTATTATGTCAATACCAGTGGAATTTATCTGTATTTTTTAATTTTATTAATTATTAGATATAAAACACAAGAAAATATAAAAATCTAAGAGCATCATTGTATTGCTAATTAAAACTAAACTTGAAAAATGCTCTGAGAATAGAGCAGGAAAAAGAGACGATTTCTCCCTGGGCGTATGTTCAGAGTTCAGACAGTAAAGATGTTGACGAGTCTGAAAACTCCGTACTAACCCTCGGAAGTTTCAACTTATTTCTGTGCTAACTTCATAAATAATTAAAGAGCAGTACCAGAAGATATTTGGTCAAATTTTATTTGGAACATTTTTTAAGTTAAAAAAAATAGTCCTAAAAATGCGGATAAAATAATTTAAAGCATGTTTTGAAATTAAAAATTAAAAAAAACTGAGCGCTGCAGAGCCAGACAATGAACCCGGCGGCGAATTGAGGCATGCACATAACACGGTGGAAATTTAAAAAAAACACAAATAATTTCTTTATTAATTATAATTATTTATATTCTAGCAAAAGACGAAACAAAGTTTA